>JBBMKC010228656.1:0-11686 GCA_037834085.1 Bipalium vagum | reverse complement strand
ATAATATTATTATTATTATTATTATTATTATTATTATTATTATTATTATTAGAATCAGAGATTAAAAATAAATAAAATTATAATAAGTGATAAAACATCAATAAAAATAATAATCCAAATTAGGAAATAATACTGAAAATAGCAATACTAAACTCCCACTGGTCTCCAACGCAAATAAAATATCAGTAAATACTGAAAAAAAAATCTTACTTTTTTGATTGACTTTTCCAGATTTTGGTCTAAAGATTGATTCAAATAAATATACGCATGAAATAAAAGCACTTTTTCATTGGAATGTTATCGGCATTATTTGTATAGAATCCCATGTATGAGTGATAATCTCTTAAAAATAGTAACAATAATAAAATCAACAATTTAATTGTTATCAAGTATTATTATTAATGATAGTAGTAGTAGTATTAATGATTTATTTATAATTAATAATTCACTCACGGTTCCTCGTAATCTGCAGAATATTTCTCTGTGCGTCGATATAATCCAGCTAATTTGACGGCGAATATAATGACTGGAATTGTGAAGACAAGACAAATTCCGATTCCAAACCAAAATCCGTTCTTCATATTTTGCAAACATTATTTATTGAAATGAATTTATATTAATATGAAAATATTAAAATAATTGATAATAATAATAATTAATAATAATAATAATAACATAATGTGAAGATAACAAAAAATACGTACAAATGGCCACAGAAACGTGACACAAACTGAATCTATTATACTTTTCGTAGAATTATGCAATCCATCACATTTGACGTTTTCGTATGAATTGATATATTTTTTCGAATAAATCGAATTAATTGTCTCAATTATACCCCTTCGAGATGCATCGTAGAGTTTCTTAAGAAAAGTTCAATAAAAGAATATCTACAAAATTTTACTCAATATTATTTACTAATAAATCAAATTGAAATAAAATCGATCCTAACAATAATGATTAATAATAATAATAATAATCAATTACTATTAATAATATCCAAACATAATTAAAATTTAAATAAATTTTTTAAAAATATCAATAAAAACACAGTATAAATTTGAATAATAATAATAATTAAACGTTAATAAATTTATTATTAATAAAATCAATATGAAGTTAAATAAAAATAATTATAAAGTATTAATTAAGTTATGAAAATTTTGATGTAAATTAATATTATGATGAAATATATTAAAAGGTAATTAATAATTTCAATCATTATTAATAAAGAAATATTTAATAATAAATATTTATCTTTGAATTTTTATTTAATGAAAACAATAAAAAAGAGAATTACCTTTTCAAGGGATGAAATTGTCTGCTTGATGTTTTTGAATTTATCGGACGATGATTTAATTTCATCGGAGACGCGCAAGACCTTGTCTCTCACATTAGCCATTGTTTCTTCATCAAAGACCTGATTCATCGTTGTCTGTCAAGATAACATTAAAAAATCGATGACAACATAAAGAAAAGAGAATTAGAGAAAGCAATAGAGACTTTACTTGAAGAGTTTTCTTCAGTTCCAACTGGACGTCGTTCAATTGGTTATAAATAGTTATCAGTTGAGACAAGACAACTTCCTGTTTCTTGATTTTGTTAGCAATACCGGAGACTTTTTCCATTGATTCCTACAATAATTGAAAAAGAGATTTGATAATTGAGTAAAACAGTAAAAAGAAATAAGAGAAACAGAATATGAGATAGATTTGAGAAAGAAAGAGATGATTAGGGAGAGAAAACAAGAGATAGATAAGAGAAACAGAACATTAGAAAACGAAGGTTAAAACGAACATATAATTTAAAGAATGACGAGATAAAGAAAAGTAGAGTGTGGTATACAAAGAACATGAATCAAAGAGAATATAAGAGATAGAAAATATGAAAGAAAAATGAGAAAAAGAATTGTGAAAAAATAATGGAAAGCGTAAAATAAAAATAAATAATAAGCATATTACAAACTTTAGAAATTATGTTTCGATGAATGTCAAATGCCTCTGCCATAGGCATGGAAGGACAATTGTTGATAACGCTGTTTAGATGATCATAATTTTTAATGGTATCCATTAAATCGATATTCTTTTTTTGATCGATATTATTTACAATGAGTCTTAATGTTGAATCCATCATTTTCACTCCGGGCTTGAAATAAATAAATCAATATAATAATAATAATAAAAAATAATAGATAATTATTTTTATTAAAATTAATTATTAAATCAAAAATGATATCAAATTTTATGATAATCAATAAAATCTTTACCGGAAAGGAGTTGGTCAAATATCGACACATTTCCGTTTGAAATATACCTCCATAAGAGAAGAGGATCATTGTAAAAATCATAATCATTGGAGTAAAGAGAAATGTAAAAGCAACACCACTAAATGATAATAATTAATATTTTTAATATTATCATAAAATTATTTTCTAATATTTATGGTAATAAATTAGTATGATCATTATTATTATTATTAATATTTTTAAAATTATATTACATGACTTTATTTCCATTTTATTTACAAGATATTATTATTATTAATTATTAATATTATTATTAAATATTAAATTAAAATTTCTAATAATATAAAAATAATTCATTTTATATTTTTTCATTTATAATTAATAATATGAAATATCCAAATAAGTTCTTCCCGGTTTTGTTTAAATTGATATTTCATTAAATAGCTTATTATCTATTTTCTTTTATTAAATCAAGTTTTTTTATTACATTACTTTAAATCAAGCAGTAGTTAAAATGGCGGACATAAAGTCAATAATTCATTCCTTCTTGTTGAACCTGTGAAGAAATCATTCATCATCAGCTCCTGTAACAGAAAGAAACAATAACCAGACATATGTTGTGCTCAATTAGAAAGAGTTCATTAAAATTGTTAGAAAAACAGTTTGCATTAATGAAGAGAAATAAGATTTTATTTCTTCAAGACAATGCTTGGCCACTGTGGCAAAAAAACTGAACAAGATAAGGCAAATTGGAAGTGAGGACATGACACATATTTTCTTGATCTTCACTTATTTCTTAATCTTAATAATCCTTACAGGGAGAGAAGTTCACAATGAAATGGATCTACTAATGGGAGTGTCCATTTCTGTCTCATTAAGAAAAATTTTTATGAAAATAGAATTAACAAGTTGCAAAACCATTGGGATAAAGTCAATCATACACTGTGATGGATCATATTTTAATGAATTAAAATTAAATATATTCATCACTTACTTGTTTTAAAAAAATCGACAAGAACTTATTTTGACAACCAATAAATTTTTTTCCGTAAATATTTCAAATCTATGTATAATTTGTTTTATTTTCTTAAATTTAATTAATTACTGCTATTTTTTTTATTTTCTTTAAACTATTTTTATTATTTTATTATAATTTATAATATTAATATTTAATTTTATTATTATTTATTATTTTTATATTAATTTAAAACACTAAAATTTTAATTTTATATTTATTTTATTTTTTTAAATAATTATAAATTATTTATTAATTGTTTAAATACTAAAAATTAGTTTCTTAGTTTTTATTATTTTAAATTTTAAAAATATAAATAATTTCTCTATTTTCAATTATTTTTTATTTGAAAAAAAATCTTAGTTATTTGATATTAATTAATAATAAAAAGAGATCAACGCACGCCATCATGAGATTGGCACCGACACCACGATTGCAAATTCTAGCATCTTCAAACGGTCTTTCACCACATTGACCGAAACAGAGACCCAGAAAGAAAAACAGAACGATCAAAAGCAACAGGCAACAAACTCCAATGCAAATATACAATCGATATTCCAAAAATTCGACTTTTACGTTCCTGTCAAATTCTTGAAGATATTTTTCCAGAGGAATGGAAATTGACGAATTGTACAAGGTGACAATGCTTCTCAAACGCACACCTGGCGACATTGTCGGTTTGTTGCTCGTAGATTTTAATAAATTCCTAAGAGCTGAAAATATTACCAAAGAGAATAAATAAATGATTTCAGTGTTGAAAACCAATTTTCAGGTTTTCAAATGAAATAAATCAATTTTAAGAAAGAATAATAATAATAATAATAATAATAATAATAATAATAATAATAATAATAATAATAATAATAATAATAATAATAAATAAAATTAGTAATAATTAATAATTAAAGTAACAAAAATAATGGATATATAAGCTGGCCTCCTGTGAATAATATAATTATATAAACAGATTGTCCTTAATTCAGTAATAAATTTGCCTTCAATCATATCTCGAACATAATCCTTGACCACAGAAAACATTAATTCTTCAAGAGTGGTTCAAATAAATATTTTAATAATATCAATTCTAACTCTTTAGAAATTTTAAATAATATCGATTTATTTGAATTATTTCTAAGTTAAAAAATGACATTAACATATTACAGATCGATTTTTATGACTCACCATTATATCACTGTTTCAAAATAAATAATAAAAATTAATATAAAAAAGATTTTGTATATTTATTAATTTTATATATTTTCATAAAAAATCAATAAATCTTCACCTTGAAAATCTGGTTCAAAAGAATTCAAAAATGTTCCTATTTTTTCTCGCATTGGTCCATCCTTAAAATAAATTAAATAATAAACAATAAAAATAATTAATTAAATTTCTCATATCTATTCATTTTTATAAAATATAAATATAATATAATATATAAAATAAAATATAAAAGTATAATAATTATTATTAATAGCACACACATAAACTTTTAAACCAATATGTTACAAATTTAAAGAAATTGAGCCAAAGATAAATGACTTAATTTTACATTTTTAATTTGAAAAATTGATATAGATGGACCTAAATCGTCAAGACAACTGAAAGAGCTTACTAAAAAAATATGAAAGCATAAGAACCAGTTATTTTGATATGAATAATAATAAGAATATTTTAAATTCCTGAATTGAAGGTATTAATGAAGGAATATGCTGAAAAAACACAACAAAAATTGCCTAGTTTATTGATAGTAAGTAAATAGTAATTTTCAAAAAAGAAAGTTTTTGGACAAATAAAGTGTTCATAGAGATTGAATTGATTTTTTTGTTTTTTCTCTGGTTCTTTCTATATTTTTCTCTCTTTTTCCTTATCCCTTTCTTCTCTCTTTCAATTTAATTTACTATATCTTATTCATACTCTTTCTCTAATAAAACTCATTCTCAATTAAGAATCTCAGAATTTCATTGCTTTTGCATTTTGCACTGAATTAGAATAATAATTAGAATAATTAGAAATATATATATAATATTTTAAAAATAATGAATTCATAAATTAAAATTAAAATAAATAAATAATAATCAAAAAATGTAATAGTAAAAAAATATTAATTAAAAAATAAATAAAGTTTATTATTAATAATTTTTTTTTTAATTTATAATTTTTTAAGAAGGCATCAATAAAAAGATTAATTGTTAAATGAAAAACCTAACTTACATATAAATTCCAAATTAATAATATTCTTTGAAATAAAATAAAATTATTAATGTGATTGTCCAGAAAGTTCGTGAGATTTTTTAATTGAATCAGTTTTGTTTGATTTACATACAATTAAAAAAAAATTAATTTATAAATGATTTAAAAGGTTAAGTAACAGGCGTCTCAGGTTTAAAATTTATTTTAATCAATTATATTTGGCAGCATTTCAAACGGAATAATAAAAATGAAAATATCCACTGTTTTATTATAATACTACAATAAAGAAAAAATGCGACAAGCGCACAGAAGTGCTGTGAAATTTTTTTTTAAAATTTCGAAGAAGTAATTTTTCTATTCAAAACGTAGCACGCTGTGACCTGCTAACGAATATTATTTTTGATGATTTAAAGACCCTCGATTTACTTAATATATCAGAAACAATCATTGCTTATCGCTTGAGAAAACTTGGTTAGTCAAAAAAACTTGATGTTTTGGTACAAAATAATGTAACATCACAATTAGTGGTTCGCATCACTACTTTTGATTTTCTTTTAAAAAGTAACCAAAATGAATCATTTTTGAAACACGTGATAACTGAGGATCGAGAATGGATCGTATACAACATTATTCAGAACAAAAGATCCTGGTGCAAGCATAATAAACCAATTCCAACGACATCTAAAGCTGATCTTCATACAAGAAAGGTTATGCTTTCGATATGGTTGGATTATAAGAGTAATATTGTATTTTCAAAGAAATGTAACAATTAATTACAATATTTATTGTGAACAACTAACAAATTTGAATGTATCGTTGTAGAAGAAGCATCCTGAGATAGTAAATCAAAAAGGTTTAGTCTTTCATCTTGATAATGCAAGACATATTTTCAGTCACCCAGAAAAAATTTTGAGCTGGTTGGGATGTTTTACCACATCTATCCTATGGTCCTGATATTTTACCATCAGACTATCACTTATTTCGTCCCCTTTGGTGAAACAACATTCACTACAGATTCCAGCATCAAATTAGAATTGGAGATCTTTGTGGAAAAAGATAGATATTTCTGGAATTATGGCATTACCTGATAGATTTCAATAAATTATTGCACAGAATGGTGCTTATATTTTTGAAAATAAAATTTTTTCTGTAAAACAAATCAATAAAAGCGCATGAACTATTCGGACAACCCATTCGATTAACAAATCTAACGAAAAACATCAATAACTCTTACCTCTAATTTTCTGATTATATCGATCAATTTCTGGTATTCCTTTTCCAAAACGGCATTTGGTTTTTTCAACTTTTTCATATAATTAATCATATCATATAACTCTAAGGACAAAAGGTCAATTAAATGAAATAATAATAATAAAATATTACTTGATGTAATTTTTTCTAGACTCTCCTTGAATTTTCCATTCCACTCTTCGGATAAATATAATTCGAGGAGCTTGACCGAAATGCCTGTTTTACGAGAATTAATGACCGAACAAACAGATCAGAAAGTTGTATCAGAAGAGAGCAAAGCACAATAATATTAATTATTAAAGAAAGAAGGAAAATCAATTGATAACCTTGCAAAAATTTGGTTTTATCAATTTGGTCGTCATAGTTGAAATTGTCATTTTCATTTTGTTTAGATTCGGATTTTTCAGCTATCGATATTTCCGTGGATATATTGATCAATGATTGTCGAAACTGTTTCGAACTGGTGGTCAATTGTTTCATGACATTGATTTCTTCACTCGGATTGGTCAGTGTATCGTGGATTAATTGATTGTTGATAAAAGCAAGAATTATACCGCCACTGATAGCAAGAATAGTGAGATGTAATAATTAAAATATTTTAAAAAATCGATTAATAGTATATACATATAAAAAAATATCAAATTATTAAATAAACGAAATTAATAATTAATTAATTGAAAATAATAAAAAAAAATCATCATTATTATTATATCAAAACAAAATTGATAAATTATTAAGAAAAAATTAGTAAAAAAATGTTCAATTATTTTTTCTTGCTATCTAACTAATATTTTATTTTATTAAAACTTGGTACGCCGTTTCGATCTGGTCCAAGTTATTGAATGTACGCCCTCGGAGAAAATGTGTCGCTGATCGAAAAAGATGGTAATTCGATGGGGAAAGATCGGGACTGTATGCTAGCTGTGGTAAAAGTTCAATAGATTTACATTTTCTGATTTTTTCGATTGTTTTCTTGGCAGTGTGCGGTTTTGCATTATCTTGCTGTAAGACCATCCGCTTTCATTGAGCAATGCCGAATATTTCAGCTTTAATTTTTGAAATATACAACATACTGCGTCTAGTGATATACTATTTGGAATTCATTTGAAATGGATCATGCCCTTGGAATTCCACCAAACGCAAAATAATGTCTTCGTGAGAATTGATCTCTTTTTGGAACAGGTTCTGCCAATCGCCCATGGTCCACCACTGACTATTTTTGTGAGGATTGGTAAAATATACCCACTTTTCATCAAAAGTTACAATTTGTGAAACGACCATCCCGCGGATTTTCCAGCAGGTTTCTACACGTCTCCATACATGCCTTTACCTTAAATTCGGTCAAATCGTGAGGTACTTCTCTACATCATTTGCTGACCTTAACATATACTTTAAGGTGTCGGACAAATGTTGCTTGGGAAATATCTAGACCAGCATACAATATTCGAGTGCTAGATGATGGTTTGGTTTCACCAACACTGCGTAGCGATTCTTGATTCACAGTTACGGATCTACTATTAGATGTACAACTATGACCGGATTTTTTTAAAAATTATAATAAAAATTTTGTTTGCATATACAGTGAAACCTGCATAAATGAACACCTTTGTTAGCTGAACATCTCTTTTATTTGAACATTTAATTCCGTACACTGTAAATATAAGTTAATCTTGAACACCTCTCTAATTTGAACTTTTCAGCAAGGACACTATGGTGTTCAATTTAAGCAGGTTTCACTGTATATCTAAACTATATTTAATTGATTTTTAAACAAAAATATCATATAATTAATAATATCACGAGACAGTTGTTTTAATAATCCTTGTTTAAATATTAAAGCGATTCAAAATGTCAATAATAATCCAAAATAAACGACATTCACGGGAATTAATTCTACATTACTTTATTGCCAAGAAAACTACAGCGGAAACATACCGCTTGCTTCGAGATACCTATAGAGAACATGCTCCTTCGATGACCACATGTAAAGATTGGTTTTGCCGTTTTAGAAATGGCCAATATGATACGAACGACAAGGAGCATGGGAAGCCACAAAAACAATGTGAAGATATAGATTTGAGAAGGCTGTTGGACGAAGGCCCATTCCAAACACAATCTGATCTGGCTGTCGCATTAAATGTGACTCAACAATGCATTTCAAAACGTCTGGCAGCTTCTGGAATTATTCGAAAATTAGGAATTTAGATCCCACATCAATTGACAGAAAGATGCATTGAACGGCGAAAAACAATTTGTGATGTCCGTCTTCTGAGAAAAAAAAGGAAAAGTTTTTTTCATCGAATTATCATCGAAAAATGGATTCGTTATGACAATCCAAAACCCAAAGCAGCTTGAGTGATGCCAGGTGAACCCGGTCCATCATCACCGAAACAAAATGTCCACGGTTATGTTGTGTATCTGGTGGGATCAGAAAGGAGTCATCTAATATGAATTTTTAAAATCTTTTCAAACACTAACTGGTGAACTTTATCGTTCACAATTAATTCGTTTGAAGCAAGCTTTGAATAAAAAAGACCGGAATGGGTGACTGGACACGAAAAGATAATTTTACACCACTCGTTAATTCAATTGTAAATAATTACTTAGAAGGTACCAAAATGGAAGTCTTACCTCACCCGCCCTATTCACCATACATCGCTCCTTCGGATTACCATTTGTTCCGCTCTTTGCAATAAGCACTTTCCGGAGAGCGGTTCAGTTCCATGTAGGACCTCAAAAATTGGATTGACAGGTGGATTTCATCAAAAGAACCAGAGATTTTCTCTCATAGAATTTACTCGTTACCTGAAAGGTGGGCAAAGGTTTCCAATGGAACATATTTTCAATAACTGTTTTTAAATAAAATTTGTAATAAATGTCTTTGTTTGCTTATTTAAAAAAAGCCGGAGTCATAGTTGTACACCTAATAGAACGTGGTTGATCGTATAGATCATTGTCACCATTAAATTTTTTAACCAGGTTTGGACTATACGAATGGAGACCACATCTTCACCTTCTACTTCACATATTTTTCTGGAAGCTTAACTAGCTTTGAATTATTGCTTTCAATAATGTCGAAGCAGAGTGCGAATTTCGATTTTTTCCATTTTTATTTCAGCTAAAATAAAAGGTGATATTAAATTTATAACAAATTAATTAACTTAATGGTAGAAAATTTATTAAATTTCAAATTTATATATATTAGGTTGTAAAGAAATAAATGACGGTTTTTAACATCTAACTTTAAAGGACTACATGACAGCTTAAACAAAGTTTTATTTATCAAAATAGAAACTGCTCTAATTTGGGAGTCGTCAATCATTATTAAAATGCCTAAAAATTAGATATTAATTATTTATTAAATTTTTTTGTTGAAATAAATTTTTTAAAATTTAAGCTTCAATATGAAAAAAAATTTATATTAATAAAACAAATTTTCCTTTATTAGTTCATACTGCAAAAATTAAGTTTCATAAAAACTGCCATTAATTTCTTTACAACCTAATAAATCGACATATTCAAATTGTTTATCAACTAAAAAAAATTACTTTGATTCAAAAAGTTTATGAATCACCCTAATATTATCCATTTTATTATTATAGTTTTTCTAATTATTTTTAATCTAATTTAGTAATTTTTCAGATAATTGCAATTAATAATCTTGTATAGTATTATTTTTTTCATATTTTGTGTCAATTTATGTAATGAAATTTTTAAAAATTATTTTATTTTTTAAACACTTTCAATTAATTAGATCATATACTTTTCCCCCATAGGTTAAAATAATGGAAAAATATAAAAAGTAAAAATATATAATGTATTTTGCAGATTTTAACGTCTAATACTTAATGTATTTATTATGAGATATATAAACGCCCAGAATTTTATTTGATTTACAACAAGCGACATAAAGGAGTTTGAGTTTATTTATTATTATCATATTTCGTATATCATTTTTCAATTTTAGATAATAGAAGTGCGAGATTATTTTTACAAAAATAATATTGATCCCATCATTAATAGTACAACAGATGTTATTTTCCAATATTTAATCTCAAAATTTATAGTGACAGAAGACCTACACTACCTTCGGAAAGTATTTGTACACCCTTTAAGTATAACTTTGAAATCTAACAACTCTTACAAAAAGCCAATAACAGTTAAGATTTTTTCAACATTGATAATTACCAAACATAAGAAAAATTTTAAATAACTAATTAAGCATTAAACCGAAGCTTCATCTATGTAACCTTGTTTTTCAATGGTCATCTGGCATAGCCTTGGCATCCTTTCTAATAAATTTCTTAAGGTATCTGGTTTAATTTTTACCCATTCCTTCTGGAGTTTTTGCCACAGATCCTTCTGTGTATTTGGGCAGGTTTTTCTAACACTTCGGTCCAGTAACTATGGGATTAAGGTCAGGTGATTGAGGGGGCCAGATCATTACTTTTATGATATTTTTCTTTTCCATCTTTTTCAAATAATCCTGACATAGTTTGGCTTTATGTTTGGGATCATTTTCCTGTTGAAAAGTAAAATTATTGTCGATAATTCTTAGTCCAGAAGGAATGGCGTTACTTCGTAGTATATTTTTATAGTCTTCTTTGAATATTTTCCCATCATTTTTGATTAGATCTCCTAATGATGGACCATCAAAACAACCCCAAATCATAACAGATCCTCCTCCGTGTTTCATAGTTGGGATTATTCATTGATCTGAGAACCTCTCACCAGTAGACCTGCGAACACGCCTTCTTGATCCAAAAACTTCAAACTTCGATTTATCCGACCAAAGTACTTGACACCAGTCTTCGGATGACCAGTTTTGGTGTTCCCTGACCCATTCTAATCTTATCTTCTTATTTTTTAGGCCGAAGTAATGATTTCCTAGCGGCAATTCTTCCTAATAGACCGGCCTTATGAAGCCGGTCTTTTACCGTTGTTACGCTAATACCTCTTTCTCGGGCATGGTTTATGTGAGA
>JBBMKC010228645.1:0-11687 GCA_037834085.1 Bipalium vagum | reverse complement strand
TGATTTCTGAAGCTGAACTTCGGCGATTTCTCAAAGAACTGATCATAATATACCGGTCTTCCTGTTTTGTGGTTGAAAGAGGTCTTCCGGATCGATTGCGGTCATGGAATGATCCTGTTTCTTCTTTCCTTTTAATTGTTTGACGTACGCTATACTCCGATATGCTGAAACGTCGACAAATTTCTCGGTTGGAAAACCCAGATAATGCAAAGTGTAGATTTCTACTCTACTTTCTAAGCCTTTCTACTTTCCTTGCTTCTGGCCATTTTAAAAAATTATTTATTGAATTGAAATGGATTTTTAAAGTATAATCAATATTTGTTTTCACATTTTTATAAGGTATTTTCAACAGATTTCAATTAAGGTTAAATTCAGTAAGTTTTGTTTAATTTCAATTATAAAACACTCTTAAAGGCTTGCATAGACATTTTAATAGTAAACATAGCTATAATAATGTTATCGGATTGTTTAATGTGATAAATAATTTTATATACATTTTATATATAATTTTATATATAAATTTTATATATCTTATTATATATATATATATATATATCTTATGTTTTATTAATACTATCGTCATAAAATTTGATAATATATCTCGGTTTATAATATAACTACCATATATTAATGTAAATCTGTCTATATCATCTCTTTTTAAGTTTTAAAACCACATGAATCAAATTTTTTCAGGTGCGATTAAACTTATGGACGGTAGTATATATGTATTTATTGAATCCTCTTTCTCGTCACTACAAAACTATAAAAATCATATCAAATATTCGGTAATTTTTAAAAATTGTTTTTAACTTAAAAAATTCAATACCAAGTGGATAAAAACAGAATTTCCGAATTTAATTTTAACAAATGAAATAAAGTTGCAGAACTAATTCAAGATATCTTTGCTGTGTTTGGAGAAGCCTCGATTGAGTGAATCACTACTAAAGAATGGTATACAAAATTCCAAAAAGGAAGTTTTGATCTTCAAGATACACCGCAAGTGGATATGTCATCGCAAAAGGATTTATCAGCTAGGTTGGGAATCCCTAGGCGACCTCCGAAGGGCATAGAGGGCAATCCGGGCATCCCTTGCCGATCCTGATGAGATCGTTCAATTTTTTGTTACTTTCTGAACTTCATCTTTAGTGATCATCTCTTTCATTCCTCTCTTTATAATCAGTGATTGAATTTTTATCATTATTTTGGCGTGACTATTATTTGATATTTTGATTGTCGGACTTATTATTATTATTTATTGCGGTGATTTACATAGTGAATTTTTGTTGTTATATTGAGCTGTGGGAGGGTTTTTTAATAAAGTTTTATCGTGAGAATTTTGATTCAGTTCTGCAAGAATTTAACAACGAGACGTGCAACTAATGCTTTAACTCTTTTTCGCAAACCTAAGAAAAGTAGATTCCTTGACTACATTGTAATGTCAAATGAAAATGGATATCATACAATAACTCGACAAGAAAATTACAGGGGTTAGACTTTAGTGAAAAACAAAATTTGACTCAGCCAAATATTCACGAATTCAAGGCCTTGCTCTATAAATGGTGGAAAAGCAAAGGTTTAGTGTATTTTCAGCTGCTGGATAAGAGTCAGATGGTTAATGCAGAACTATATTCAGAACAACTGAACTTTGTGAATCAAACTTTGCGCCATCAAGGTATAAATATCTCCAAAACAAAATTACTTCATGACAACGCTCTTCCGCACGCTGTAAAGATACATCCAAAAAAAATCAAGGAACTTGGTTTTACAGTTTAGATCGGACTATCATTTGTTTCAATCGATGCAGCGTTCTTTGGTCAATGCAACATTCGAAAACATTCGAAAAAATTAAAAATATTTTTAGATTTAAGTTAACTTAAGGTTGGTTCAAATAAAATTAAATATTTTATTAGTAAATCCTAGATTAATAAAATACAATGAGAAATACAATACAAAATGCGAAATAGAGTTAAACGTCTATGGGGTTTTCTAAAAAAAACATTAAATCCATTTGGCACAATCATTTGTTTCAAATTAGAGTGCTATGGTGAGCAAAGGGCACAGGAGTTAGTATTAGTTACGTTAGTATTAGTTACGTTTGAAGTTGGATGAATCAATATGTAACCATTCCCTTTCCATAAAACTCAAAATAATAGACAATATCCAAAATCTATGAAATCATAATTAAAAAGAAATTGATTCATGTAATTTATACTTATAATATAGTCATAAAATTACAATATTAGAAAAATATTATTTAATCAAGTAATAAAACTTGATAAAGAAAAACTCGAAATTAATTTTATTTACAATCCAGTCTAGTAATTACAATCATACATATTGTATTTGATTGTATTAACATATGGAAGACTTCTAAACATTTTTTTATCTTTTGAAAGCAATGTAAAATTTTCAAAGTAACTTTTAAATTTCCAAAATTATTTCAAAGACAGGAAAAATTAATTTATATTTAAATTAAATTAAAATTGTATTAAAAAAGTAATGATCTAAGAAATAATTAGTCTTTTAATATCATAAAGCCAGTCTTATATTTTTTGAACACGTTGTTTTAATTTTCGAAATTTGAATTTGATTTTTCATATTATTAAGTTATTTAACAAAAATTTAAAATTGTGATGATATTTTGTAGATAAATATTATTAATGATCTATAATAAATCTTACGAAGGAGTGAAAGTTCCAGTTAAGCTGAAAAATAGCGATGTATATCGTGAGATCTTTTTTTGTTTTCAATAATTTTATAATTTTCTTTAAAATTCTCAACTATTTAGATCTAGCTGAAATTTTGAAATCTCGGGAAAATAAAAAATTGGGATTAAAGGAGTATTATGTTCATTTTGATGAATGTAAGATTAGCAAATATGATAAGTATGATTGTATATTTGAGATAAGATAATAAGAGGCTTGATGATTGGGTGACAGAAGATCGGATGAAGATGACTGAGATGATATTTCCGTCCAAGAAACTGCACAAGGATTCATCCGCTGCATCTTTGAGCACCTTTGTAAACAACAATGACAGTTGTAATTCTCCGTTTGGCGCTGGCGCTGAATCGGCATTGGGAGTTATGGACTCTGACAATGTAGTGAATGATATTGGAATGATATCAACGACTGTTTTCAACAGATTTTTGCTTTAGACCGTTGAATTCAAGGTTCGTCTTAACATGAACAGCAATCGAACGTTGTCATCGACTCTGAAAAGCAGTGATGTAAGATATATTTCACTTGTAAACATCAACAAAATCGATTCTTGGTAGGATATGTCCTTGCTAGACGACAAAAACTGCTTTAGCTACCTCCAAGAGCCGGTCACAAGTGCGCTGCCGCACTCTACGGGCAGCATGGTCGCCACCAGCCACCAGGAGCACCAGGACATCGTCTCACGAATGCGCAATATTGATATGATTGTGCTAGGCCGGTATCGCATCAAGCCGTGGTACTTTTCTCCCTATCCCGAAGAGCTGACTGAGCTGGACTCGATCTTCATTTGCGAATTTTGTTTGAAATATTTTAAGAGCTGTCTCTGTCTCCAGAGGCATTTGGTAATATATCTTTCTTTGACCTTCGTTCTTTTTCGGCTTTTCGTATTTTTATTCGATACATTTTGCAGGAAAAATGTGGATTGCGTCATCCTCCAGGGAATGAGATCTATCGCAATAATCCGCTGAGTTTCTTTGAAATTGACGGTCGCAAAAACAAAGTTTGATTTATTGATTATTTTATTGACCTTTTGTAAAAATAATATCGATTTCATAAGATTGGGAATATTTATGAATTGATTGATTGAATTTTTAATTAAATAAACTAATTAAATAAATTTTTATCTATGAATTGATGAAATATTTGATGAAAGATCGATTGATTTTCTTATAAAATTATTGATTAAACATCTCTTTCTTCGCCCTCAGAAATACGCACAAAATCTCTGTCTGCTCGCCAAGTTGTTTCTCGATCACAAAACACTCTATTACGACACGGATCCGTTCTTGTTCTACATTCTCTGTGAGTATGACGATCGGGG
The DNA here is from genome assembly GCA_037834085.1 of Bipalium vagum. Classification (NCBI taxonomy): domain Eukaryota; kingdom Metazoa; phylum Platyhelminthes; order Tricladida; family Geoplanidae; genus Bipalium; species Bipalium vagum. The sequence goes on along the minus strand of JBBMKC010228645.1, from coordinate 7,646 downwards.
CTTTCACATTGTCGGTTATTTCAGCAAGGAAAAGGAGTCAAATGACGACAACAATGTCGCATGTATCTTAACGCTGCCTCCATACCAGCGCAAAGGATACGGAAAATTGTTGATCGAGTTTAGTTACGAGTTGAGCAAACTGGAAAACAAGACCGGGTCGCCAGAGAAACCACTCAGTGACCTGGGTCTGCTTTCGTACCGGAGCTATTGGTACCACACAATTATGGAGGTGATCATTGATGCCGCTGTGGGTGACAACCAGAATGGGGGCTCGAGTCAGTTCGATCCGCCGTCAATATCGCTCAAGTAAAATTTTCATTTGTCTCCTAACACATACACTTACAAAGAGGGGTGATTTGATCTGGATTTTTATCGTTTTACTATCATTTCTATTGATTTATTTCTATTATTCGGGAATTTTTCTAAATCTCAAAAAAGAATTTTTTTTATTGATTTTTATATTTAATTATAAAATCAAGTTTTAAGTTATTATTTTTCATATTTATATATTAGTCTTACTCCGGATCAATTTTTTATAATAATGATTTTATTAATTTTATGTCAAAAGGTTTATAAATTTATTTGTTTGAGTTCCAAAAAATTGATTTTTTTTATTATAGTAATCTTTTTTTTATTATAATCTTGGGTTTTTATTTTTTATTCTTCGAATCTATCTTTATAATTTGTGAATTTCTTGTTTTTAATTGATTTATTAACTTTCGTTATAATTTTATTTACGTCTAAATTGAATAATATATTGATTTTCATTTTTTACTTTATGCTATTTTTCTCTTCCAGTGATATTGTGGAAAAAACGTCGATCAATCCCAAAGACTTGACCGCGACGCTCAACACGATGAACATCATTTATTACAGCAAAGGTCAGCACGTGATTGTCATCACGAAAAAGGCTCTGGAGAATTTCAAATCGGCAATGGCCAAGCGTCGGTACAGGATCGACTCAAAACTTTTGAATTGGCACTCGAAGGATTGGTCCAAGCGCGGTCGATGGTGAACACGGGGAGAGAGAAAGAACAGTTTTTGTCAATGTGTCCCTTTATGTGTAAATATAAGACTTGTTTGTTGATTTTATTTCATATTTTTCTCAATGCAATATAATATATAAAGCTTTACAGCTCACAGTCTAAATACTGAAAATATGTATAGAATATTTTATCAGAGACAAATAAATCAATAAGTAATTTCAGTCATCTCTTCATTTATGAAATTGGTAATTACACAATGACAAAATTTATGTTTTTAGTTTTACCACCAACAGTGAGATTTAATTACAAACGTTAAAATTTACTGAAAAATGATTTCCATGATAAATATATCAAGAAATACAAAGAATTCGTCTAGTTACATTAAGAAAGCAAAATTTAAAATGTTAGTCGTATTTTAAAACAGTCTCAATCATGTTTGGGGTCGGATATAGTAAAATGTTTTCCTATAAAAAGCATACGATTATCAATAGTCTCAGATTCATATTTCTCATGAGAATCATTTTTAAGGACACGAGATGCTAAGCTTTTAATTTTATTATATTTAAATATTTTATATTTTATTTATATTTATTTATTTAATTTTATACTATTAAAAAGCATCGAAAGCATACGAAAGAAAATTGATTTGTAAATTTTAATCTCATTGATCTTAATTGCCTGTCTCCAAGACATTTCGTTATTATTATAAGCTTGATCACAATCTTTGTATGTTGTGCAGGTGAAAGAAATTTGGTTGTGAAAGGGATTAGACGAATGAACAAATAATTTTTGAGAATAAATAGTTTTTTAAGCTTTATTACGTCGATTTAGAGATCTTTGAAAGAGTAGTGAAAGTTGATAATATTATTGATGATTATAAGTAAAAAAAATCATCACAAAGCACTATAAAAATGGTCATATCAAAATCAAAATTTAAAGTATCGCATTGAATTTGTTTATTTCAGATTTATTGCATGATTTTGTTTTATTGATTCATCTAAAAATTTATTAAATTTCGTTATCGATTAATTTAAATTATAACATTTATTTATTTACATTTTACTCTACTAACTCATTCACCTATTAACAGATTGTAATATTATTGTTCTTGTAATAATTGTTTCAGTAATCAGATTTTTTTCTCGCAACCATATAACGGCCTCATAGAGCTGGAAAGTAAGACAAAAATAACGAACAAAATTGCTATTATTTACAGACTTTTTAAATTGAACTCGTATCATTATTGGGAAAGATGACTATTGAAAACGTTTTATTATTTATGGAGTTGATTAACTGAAAAATGTGTTTTTAATAATAACTTATTATTAAATAAAAAGGCATTATGAATTTCTATTTATTGACTTTACTAAATATAATGCGAAGACAACCGCTTACAATTCAAGTACCTTCACTGCTTTCATTTCCTCCCTAATGGAACATATTGGAACTAAGAGAACCTGTAAATCAATAATTATTATGGATAATGTGCCATTCCATAAATGTAAAGTGGTCAGAAAATTGATTGAGGAAAAGGGTCATATTCTTCAACTTTTACCTCCATATTCCCCGTTCCTCAATTCCACTGAGAACATGTTTTCTAAATGGAAACAATGCATCCGACAAGAAAGACCAGTTAACGAAAAATGCCTATTTGGATTAATTGAAAATGTAACAAATACCACTGATGATTGTGCAACATATTTTCGAAATATGCTTGGATTTCTTCCGAAATGCAAGGGAAATTGTTTTAGAAAGGGAAATTATTACGGAAGGTTAACATTTTGTGTGAAAAAATATAATTTAATGTTAAATATTTGAAAAAAATTTTGAAATTTGAGGTTAAACCTTGTAATATAAATTAAAATTATCAATCTGAAACATAATCTCCATAGGTATTACTATTTGACAAAGTACATTTATTAGTACTAAAATCTAACAATTATCAAAGCTTATTATGTTCACTTTAGCATTTTACCTTATGTTTATTAAAAAGTGAAACTTCAAAGCATCCACATTATTTGTTACGTGGGAATCAAAAAGAAAACAGAAGTTTATTAAAACATCCATTGAAAGGATTGTGATAATTATCGTGTGATATGATGTTTTATTAACCATCTAGACAAATAACATGTATTTTTACTCATTTTTAACATTTTATTTTTTTTTCCTGCATTTGGTTTTGTTTGAAAATAAATTCTGATTCCTTGTTACCGTACGTCATATTAAAAATAAAATAAACAAAATTCATATTAAAAATCTTCTTTATTCGTTTTACAATCTTAAGCAAATCCTAGACAGAAAGCATTGCATTTTATTTTTTCCCACCTTTAGCAGGATCAAATATGTAAGGATCTTAAATGATGTTGTGCTGATGTTTCTTATTAATAAACCAATCCAATATTAAACTACAATGGGTCACTTTGAAGAGGATTTCTGAATCTTCATTCAATATACTCACATAAAAGCCATGTTAATTTTGATGTAAAAGTCAAATTTCATTTATGAAAAATACAAACAGAAGAAAATTTAACAAGAAAATCGTCAATAAAAAGCTTTGGTTAATAATAATAATAATAATTAATACCAATTACTGTATAAAATTATCACGTCGAACCCCCTTAGTTACTTCTAGTGACGGACAAAATGCATCCGGAGCATAACAAAAAACTGTGCATTTGTACATATCAAAAAAGCTTGATTATGACAAAAATATAGACGACATTTGGTGAAAATAATATATATAATAAATTGAAATCACTTTATCAAAATCCCAGCCTAAAAATCAGTTACTTGGATTTCTGGACGAGATGTTAAAGGTAGGAATGGTACCGATTTTAATTTCCGGAAAAGCCAATGAAAACACCAGGAAACAAGTACAAACGAAAATGATTTGCAAAACCATTAGGAGATTGAGAACAAACCTACTGGTCTTGGTTTGGTATAAGCGTCTCGAAATCAAATGACACGTTGTTTCTTTGCTGATGACAGGGTCTATTTCAGGATCCTCGACATCAGAGAAACCAAGAAATTTGTTCCAGTATTGTAGCATTACCCTTCTGCACTTATAAATTTTCCCAACATTTTCTCGTTTCGCGTTTGAAACTGTAAATAGGCACAACATATATAAGTGATATTTTTATTATATATTGACCATTTATTTTTACTTATCCTACACCTATTAATAATATGAAAAGATTAATAAAAAATAAAATTCATTAATTTAAAAATAATTTTTAAGTATTAATAAAGTATAATAATAATAAATAAAAATGATTAAAATTAAATCATAAATTAAACCAATAATTAAAATAAATTAATGACATCTTTATCAATATTTTAATCTTGTGAACAAAATCAATTTACTTTTCAATCAAACACATTTTGTGAATGACGATAAAATTATTAAGATATTTATTAAAATCTATCGACACATCTTTCAATCTTTTTATCAGTCTTTTGAGTTTTCACAAAATAATAATTAAAACAATATTAAAAATAATGATAATATATTAGATGTAACTCAAAAAGAATGTTAAACAAAACAAAATAATAGTAAATAAAAAATCTTTATAAATAATAATTAATAGGGGAAAGTATGAGTTGCTAAATTATTGTGAACCGATTACAGGGCATTTGTAGCGAGAAAAATTAATACATCCGAGCCTGGCATTGTGTAAAAAAGACCAGTGTGAGAGAGGGCAAAACAACGCCCGGCCATCAGTCAACAAACGAGTCCATGAAAAGTTTGTCATTTTGAACAAGTGATTTTTTACGTTTTATGTTAACTTAATATTTATATTACTTATTAAATAAAGAAACAATATTATAAAAAAGACCCACTTTCAATGCATAAGCCTAATATTCCATAATTTTTTCGTCCTGGCAGTACTTACTTTCATTAAGAATTTCTTTCATGCACATAGGCTTTTAGTCATAAAATGCTGACTCTAAAAACTTTAGTTTTCCAGTCATACAAGCTCCGATTGGTTGCTTTCAATCATATAAAGATATCAGAATTGGATATGAAGAGACAAAAAAAGTTAAAAAGAAAAGGATAACAGATGAAAAAATTTAAGATTCATTCTTTAGAAAGTGTATAAGTTGGGAACGTGATATTATTTTTAAAAAGATATTATGATTTTCTGTTCGTTGTTATGTTAGGCTTTCATCCAGGTCGGTCAGCAACGAATAACCACAACAGGGAATCGTTGCTGGCCAAGGAACTCAAGGATTATCCTATTGGTGAGATATTTCTTTTCTGTTTCTTTCATTTCATTTTATTTTTGCTAATCGTTGATTAATCGCATTGTGGAGTATTTTCACTATTATAATTCGACTGACATTAAATTATCCTTTTCCAGTTTAATTAATTTCTTTTTATATATTATTATTAATTATATTTATAAGTATCAATGGGAATAATTGAGAGTCAATTGAAACGTGTGGACGGGAAATAATTGAAATTATCTTTGTAGAGAGTAGTAATATGGACATAGTGCAATTTAGAGAGGTGTTGAGTATTAATTATGAATTTTTAAAGTGGTTAATATTGACAAATTTAGTGATTTTGATTTGAGGTTTAATAAGTTTGTTATTATTCGTCATCTCAGTTAGCTCGTAGGATTATTACAGAAACTAACCATAATAAAAATATTGAGTCAGATACACATAGCTGGTTAATATTAAGATATTAACAGTTTCATTAGTCAATAATTTTTGATATTATTCAATTTAACAGATTAAGTGATTTCGTCATTTTTAATTAAAATATTTTAGTAAATTATTATTGATTTATAATAAATAATAATTTTTTATTTTTATGATCAATAAAGAATTTGATTTAAATAAGACTTCGACAAAAGTAGAAAAATTCCTTTAAGAAAATCTGGAAGGTTGCAAACTCTATTGATTGAAAGAAAAATTACTTTTCTTGTCCAGCTGATCTTTTTCTGCAACGACTGCTGTCTTTTGGTTGTTCTTCAATGGGACAGAAATGACTTCGTCAGATATCTGAGAAATAGTTTCCTGATTCAAATAATTCCAATAAGTTGTTCTTTCGCTGGAAACCGGCGACTGAGATTTCGTGGTCATAGAAATCACAACCATAACGATAGCACATGACATAAAGGAGAATAGTGCAAAATACATGTAATGGAATTTCTGAATAATCCACGGTCTTGTATCTTCCTGTTCACATGGTACCTCTTTCCAGATGAAATCCATTACCATTCTTAAACTTCCAATAACCAAGCCGTAAATTAAACTTCCCATGGCTCCCTAAATGTTAAAGTTCACTTTTCTAACGATAATTGAAAATAATTTCAAAACTTCAAATAAAAATTTTTACAAATTAAGTTTTCTTCATTTAAATATACTGGTAATGAATACAAACACAGAATTTTTAAAAAAAATTAATATTTTTAAATTTAAAATGGCTCCCAAATTTTTATTTGAATATTCGTTTTTCACATCCAAATATAAAGGTGTGATTGCAAAACCGTACAATGAGTTTAATCTTTGAGTTTTCCCCAAATAGACAATTCCCTGTATTTCAGCACCTGTCTTCGAGATTACAAAAACTCATCTGATGATTCACATCTAGATGTAAATAATTTTTGTCTTCAGACATTTGAGAGTAAGCTCTCCAATCGTCACTCATTATAATTGAACCGAGCTGAGTAATATTCCTTACAATGACTATTAACGTATCAGATTTTCTATTCTCTACCAACTGCAAAAATATAATTGTATTCATAAGTAATAATCATAACAATACCCAAGCACCCACAACTCATGGTAAAGGGAATGATCCGTATGATTATGTTAGTAAAAAAATGTTATCATAATTTTAATAATCTTTTATGTGCTAAGTTTGCATTTGGTGATTTATAAATATTATTTATATATTACTAAAATAGCATTAGGAATTTAAGCTTTTGAGTCGATATATTTTCTTCTCACTACTGGTTAGTGTTAATAAATGTTGTTTGACTAAAGATAAGGCAAATGGAAAATTCAAGGGAATCAAAAAACAAAATCTTCCTGTTTAGTACTATAACAATCAGAAAAATTGGATGACCTTAGTATGTTTAATGGTAAGATTTAATATAAGAACATTTCATTATTATTAAACAACGCTCCTGTGCATCCTAAAGATATAATATTATCTAATGTTGAATGGTTTTTCTTCAATACAAGTTCTTTGATACAACGATAAGACGAAGGTATCATAAAATCAATTAAAGATATAAGCAATATGTAATGGATTTTGTATCATTTCAAGTGGATTGTAAATAGAAATTGTTACAACTCTGCATAATTTATTTTTATTATTACTTCCAAAATAAAATTGTTTAGAATAAATGATTCATGTATAAAAGTAATTTGAATATTGAATTTTTATTTAGTCTATGTTAAAAAATCTGATTATTTATTTTAATATAGATGAAGGCGTTTTTTTAAATTTCAGAATGTTGTTGGGTTACCCAAGACACCCTCCGGGGAAAGATAACCAAGAAAAATCATTAAAAGAGTATAGATGTTAAGAATAATAATAATATTAATAATTAAAATTAATTACCATTTGAAAAACAATTAAAAATTTACAGATATTTTTAGTTTGAACATACTTAGAAAATAAAACAACCCTCCAAAAGTAAT
>JBBMKC010228644.1:0-21968 GCA_037834085.1 Bipalium vagum | reverse complement strand
TTGCTCTTTTGATGGTTTAAATTTAATAATAAATCATTCATTTAAAAAATGTCAGTTACTTATGAAACACCCTGTATTACAAAGTATTAGAATAAAAAGAGAATAAAGACTTTAAGATAACTTGAACACGATGAGTAGAGAAAATGTCAGGAAGACGCATAATACAAATGGCCTGTATTTCATTAGAAAAACAAACATTATATCATACATCGTTTTCTCATCTTTGGCTCACACGTTTTTATTCAATTATTTATTTGCTTAATGCTATAATAAATAAAATCAGGCAGAATTCAATGACCAACCCTCAGAATATTTTTAAAAGAGGAATTACATAATGTATATAACAAAAAGCACAATAAACATTAAAACAACATTGTTTTAATTTATTGAATATTCTCAAAAATTTTAATTAAATTGATTAATGATTATTTGAACAATTGAACTTTAATTGGAATTTTCACCTGTAAATTGTAATTTGTAACGATAATAAAAAGAAAATAAAATCACCAAATAATTCCATGGGAAATAATAAATAATATTTTTCTTTTTAATACGTTTATCATGAGTTGCTTCTCTTATCTATAGTATATACATTCTCCTGTACATGCCCTATAAATAATGCGCTACAATACTTGATTTTTATATTTGTTAAATATTCATTTATTTAATGATGATAATTAAAAATAAAAACATCTCTCTCTTCAAATAAAATAATTATAAAAATATTGACTGATGGAAAATGGAGCAAATATTGACAAAATGAAAATAATCGACAATAATCATTATCAATTGATTATCGTTTTTTTTACTTATTCAAAATGCTGATTAAATTAAAAAAAATTATTTCTTTTATTTTTAAAAATTAAATTTAAATGCGTTTAAAATTTTTTAAAAATATTAAATAAGAATAAATTGTGAATTTCTTGTAATTAATTTTAACAGATTTCAGCTAACTATATCAATCCTAGTGGGAATATCAAGGTGAATGTAGATAAAACTGTCTCAGAAAATGATAAAAATGTCGAACTTTTATAAATTAATTCTCAAAATTTTAAAATTTTCTCATGAAAGAGAAAAACGAAAAAAGAAATAATTAAACAATATTTAATAATCTAAAAGAATTTTTTTTAATATAATAATATATAAACATAATGAAATAGAAATTTCGAATCGCAACATTTAATTTTTAAATAATAAAACAAATTGATAATTTTAATTAACTGAAGTAAGATCCGCTAGATTGAACACATCTTTCCCAACAATATTCATGCTCATTTATTCACTTGCAATAATAATGTGAAGTTCTGGTTGATAGAAAATTTGTGAATGGAGTTTAGAGAATGTCTAAAATTCTGAAAATTTTCTCAGAACCAAATTCATCCGAAACTTGAAAATATGATAGTCTATATGACAAGGGGCAAAGGAAGTGCTAGATCTCATACAGATTTCCACAACCTTTAATGTGTAATGTATTCAAGTATCATAGAGAACGATTAGTTCCTTTCTGTTTAACAGTACCGGAAAAATTAGACATTCTTTTTCGTTTAATCGTAACCAAAACATCGCCAATTTTATCGTTTTTCTGTTTTTTTGACTTTCGAAAAATTATTTTATGATCTAAAGATAGCCCATAATGAAAAGTGGTCGATTACAAACTGTGATAACTTTTTGATTAGGTTGCTTAGTTGATTAGTTTTGATTATTTTTATAAATTAAACTCTTTATGTACCATATTATCTAAATAATTTATTGATTTTTTACATCAAATATTAGCAACGAAAATGGGTAAACAAATTGAATTGAGGAAAATGTTTTGTTCAAATACAATCAAAATACAATAGATTCTTCTTTGACCTAATGAAACCTGTGTATTTTTTCCTTTTTATAAGTTTTATTATAATTATAAAGAATAAGCAATAAGTATAGACAATATAAAAAAATAGAATTATTACATTATTTAATAATTTCAGCTTTAAATTAAAATGATTTTAGATGGTCAAATAATAACAATTATTTTTTCTTTTGCACTTTAATGAAAAATAATTTGTAAAAAATTTTAAATAAATAAAAATATCTTTAATTCCGCTTGAATTATGCACGAAATATTTTTATAATAATGTTAATTACATATAAATATTTTTTATAATAATTTTAAGTATTATTATTATTATTATTATTATTATTATTATTATTATTATTATTATTATTATTATCTAGAATAAAATTGAATTTGGTTAAATGTGAAGTAACATGTTTACAAAATTTAATTAAAATGTTCAGTATATTTTATTTCAATATAATTCAAATAATTTTCATAAAAATATTAACACGAAAAAATTGAAAACATATTTGAAAATTTTTATTTTATTATATATTGAATTATAACAGAAAATTTTATAATATAAATTATATAAATTATTATATTGAAATGTTTGAAATTAAAATAATTTACAAAAAATTACAAATAATTATAAATTGTGAAAATAGCATAAAGTTCATTTAGAAAAAAAGAAAAATAAATAAAAATTTTAATAAAAGACAGTTTAAAAACTTCTCCCAAATTAAATTTTAAGAAATGTTTCAAAAGAAAAAAATATAAAAAGATTAATTGACAAAGAATGTTTTCACATATTCATATTACAGAAAAAATATATTTCATTAATTTTCTTAAATTATCTTTAGATTATGCACATGCTTTTTATTTCACATTAAAACAATTAAAAACCATTATATTACAACAAAGGTAAAAGTCAAAGGAATGTAATCAAAATGAAAAAATAACAATAATTCAGCTTTAATAGACAAATTAATTCAAGAAAGTTTTTTTAAAATTAAAATTGTACTGAAATATTCAATTAAAACTGTACAAAGAAAACTTAAACAAAAATTTTTAATAATTATAAATTCGGTTATGAGATCCATTTAATACTTTCAGTTATATTTATAAACAAAGACTCATGAGTAACATTAAAATGTTTTGTATGAAAAACATTAAAATGGTTTAACGTAATGGCTGTTCGCTGTAAACAATAATAAACTCTAACAAAACTACATTAACACGATAAATCTAAAAATGATCATGTTGAAAATAAAAAAATGCTGAGCATTTGTCATTTTCATATAAATAAATAAATAAAAATAGATGAATAAAAAGAACAAATATATATATATATTTTTATATTTATTTATTTATTTATATTTTTATTTATATTCATTTTATTTTTATTTTTATTTTTATTTATATTTATATTTTTATTTTTATTTTTATTTATATTTTTATTTATATTTTTTTATTTATTTTATTTATAATTGTGTAATTTCATAATATATAATTTGTAATTTTATTTTAAAATTTTATTGAATCTGATTTTTTTAAAATGCTTAACCCGATTCTTGGCTCAAATGAAAGTTTTTATGAAACTCAGTCATTCGAATCCGTTCTGTAAATATCCGTAGAGTAAATATCATTCAACTGAATCTTTTGTTGAATAGGGTAATTTTAAAAAGTTTTATTCTCTTTTTTATTTTGGAAATTTGCCAAGTATAAATACTTTTATTAAAAAATCTGATCACAATTATTTACAAAAATTTCCAGTGAAAAGCTTAAAAATGACCATAAAAAATATTTTTCATTAATTTTTCTGAACTTTCCACAATTTTCTCAATATCGAAATTTTTTATTGAGATGATTACTGTGCATTATGAAAATCCATAACTCAGATACTTAAATTACAGCTTCTTAAAATAGATGTGCCCCGCAGCTTGTAGATATTTTGATATTATTTTTATCATTTATTATTGCATGGATGTTAACTTAGAGACGTTATCTCATTATCCATTATTATCCCTGCATGCACTGAATTATTATTTATGAAAACCAAAGGAAAATGAAATTAATATTCTCAAAAATTGAACAGTGATTGAAATATTCCTTGGACAATGTCATAAAAATATTGCTCAATTATGACAATAATAATTATTATTATAATTATTATTATAATTATAATAATAATAATAATTAAAATTATAATAATAATAATAATAATAATAATAATAATAATAAATAATTAGGATAATGCACATAAAAAGCACATAAACATTATTAATTAATTTTCGCTATAAATTAATTTTAAAAGCCTTTTTGAATTTTACTTTTCAGCTGGTCCTCTAACTTATATTTTTACTATTATAACTTAAACGAATTAAGGATTGTAAAATTATAAAATTATTAAATCCATTAGGAAATTTATGGAAATATATTAATTTTTAAAGAAAAAAAAATGCATTACTTGCAAATTCTAAAATGAATCCCAATGATTAAAGTGAAAAAAAAAGTGAAAGATTAAATTGTATTTTAATATAAATTTTCCAAAATTGTAAAAATGTAAACAAATATATTCACAATTACGAATGTTTTTAAAATTTCTTAATGTGAAGAAAAATAATGTTACATTCCTTCGGATTAAATGAATAGATAACTTTGTGGTTATCAAAGAAAAAAATTTTGAAACATAAATGCATTAAAAGTTTACTTAGTCGTATAAATAATTTTAAAAAGAAATTTATAAAATTGCTTATTATAGCCGTTATGAAAATATTAATAAAAATGAGATTGGATAAATTAATAAAATTATATTGGATGAACAATTAATTAAAATTGAACATTTGTTTTAATTTTCAGTAAATTGACAAATGTACTTTATAAATTTTGTAATTATTAGATTTTTAAAATTTATTATTTCTTATGTTCCCAGAGTAACTGAAAACAATATAAACAAATTATAAACATATTATTTAATGAAATACCAGACAAAGTCATTATTTTTATTCCACATTACTCTGAATTTGTTCTACACTCAGTTCTCACTACCAAATGTAATAAAACTTTAAGCATCATTGTTAAGCATTAAAGTTGAGCTGACTATGACACCAGAGTAATGAAAAACTGAGACCAGTCCAAAACATGTTTCATAATAATAATTCTTTAAGCAGATTTTGGTTGTCAGCTGATAAAAAAATGAAATTAATTTGAAAAATAAATTGATTTTGTTCAAAATATTAAATAATTAATCGATATGAAGGCTATTAGGAAAGTTTGGAGAATTAAGTCTTTAAACAAACCAAGCCAAAAATACATTTGATAGTGTCAAGGTAATCGAACTTCAAAGTCAACACATTTTTGCTTGTGATCGAAACACATTTTGAAGCATTTTTCCATCATGAAATTGACACTTCAGATACCAATATCTCGGATTTTGCAATAGATGTACCAAGCGACAAAAGGATTTACCACGTAATTTAATTTTGATGATTGCGAAAAGTAAAAATGTCACCAGGTAAATATAGGTTATGTGTCATTAACTCGACATTTGAGATCGATATACCAAATGAGAGATGATAAAGAATAATTTGTTAATTTCAATTTTTCTCTTTAATTTTGAAAGTCCGCAGTAGTAAGCAAAAATGTCACATTCAATCTTGAAAATTCTTTGATTTTCTAGAGTTATAAACAACAAAAGATAATGAAAGAAAAATACTTTACAAGATAACTTCTAGTCAAGACTCCCGAACTATCAGCTGACCCTTTCGGTTGCTCATAGATAACTTTTTATGAGCACTATTTCTGCAGTTATACTAAAAGTCCCTCTCTTTATATACTACAATATCTTACAAGGGTTCTTGAATTTGAGGATCATACTTGAATTATCTTGAAAATTCTTTAAAATTTTTTTATACCTCTTTAAATTTCCCTGAATTACTTTTAACGATCCCTATTATCTTTGAAAAACTTTTTTCCGAAAAAACTATTTAAAACCTCTTTACTTATTTTTTGGTAAGTTTTACGTTGAATTTTCTCTTAGTATTTGTACTATTATTTAATATTGATACGATTTTATTATTATTCGCATCTTTTCTGGCAACCCTCCCATAATCCACCCTGATCGGGTAATGTCTCAACATATCTCTATTGAATATACTTTTATTGAAAAACAAACATAATAATCAATAATTATTTTTATTGTAATTTATAATTTTAAATAATAAAATTCATAATTACTCGCAAATGGTAATTAAGTTTTATTTAGTCGGAAATTGAAAATAAAATAAATAAAATAAAATTTTATTAATGCAAAAAAGTCTCAAATTATTTGAATTTGATATTTTTATAATTTTTTATTGAATCGAAATAATTTATTTAAATGAGACCTTTTAAATTAAACACGGAGTTCTGCAAAATTAAGCGGTTGAGTGAGCAGCAATGAGCAGATTGCTTTGGTAAAGGCACGTTTTTTATTGTAATGAATTTCTTTAACCTTTTGAGAAAGGTTAAATAATTAGATAAAAATAAAAAATCTGAAAAAAGAAATTAAATTAATTTCACATTGCAAAATTAAAAAACAATTCAAAAGGTAATATATGTTATAAGTTGATCATGGATCGATGGAATCAATTGTGAAGTAGGTGACAGAAATTTAATTAAAAATTATCCCGTTTAATATTTTACATATTTACATATTTCACTTTTACAAATTTTATCGATTTCTTTTTAAAAGAGGGTTTTAAATAGATATTATTTTATTATTTTTAATATTTTACACATTTACAGATCTATAATAAGAAGACATTTACATATTTTATCGATTCCTTTTTAAAAGAGGGGTTTTAAATAGATATTATTTTTAAAAGTGACTTTTAAATCAAATTTATCATATTACAGAAAATAAAGAAAAATCGATTGAACAATTTTTCAAAATTTTTTTCTGTCTTTATATTTTTTATTTAATATCGACAGGCAATATTTTATAGATTTAAACAAGGCTGTTTTTCTTTAAAAGATAATTTAGAACACATGGGAAAAAGCAAATTTATTGTTAAATAAGTCATTCTTGTGATATTTTACATAAGGCTTTTCTATTTCCCTTTCCTCGACAGAATGTCTCGTTAATTTATTTTCATTTAACAGAATTTTTTAATCAGAAAATTGAAATTATTTCGACGAGGCCACGAACAGTCTATTAGTCTAACAATAAAGAATGAAAAATCAACGTCGAAATAATAAGAAATAATAAGAGAATAATTAGTTGCATTTAAACAAAATAATTTAGTTTTCAATATTCAATAAAACAAGTTCACTATTTCTCTAATATTTTACATTACCGTTTCCCATTTCCCCTGTTATCCTTTCAGCTTTGATTTTCCTTTAAAATCTTTATACACTATTTTTATGGATTTCATTATATACTGGGTGACTTTATACCTTAAACTTTGGATAAATCTTTTAATTTAGTTTTTTATAGTTGTATTATTTGTTTTCTAAACGCAATTTTCTAAAATTTTAATATTATGAACTAATAATTTAATAATAATAATAATAAAAATAATTCAGTAATAGTGTTACTATTATACCTTATCAAAGAAAATAAAATTACGGAAAGCAATGAATCATCAGCAATAATTCATCGGCAATAGCAAATCCTCAACGAAATTCTTCGGCAATAATCTTTAAGGCAATAAAATTTTTGTACTCGTTCTGAGCAAATTTCTGGGAATAGCCATCTCTTTATAAAGTCGTGGAGATTGGTCTACGATCATCAATCCCTACGCTTTGAGACGACTATTTCCTTCAATAGCCCAAAAATCCTAATTTTATCTTGGCGTGGAGATAAAATAATAATAATTTATTATTCCCACGACTTTTATTTATTTATTATTATATCATATAACTCTCCTAATTTAAATTTAAATTACCCTAATCTATCAAAATTTCGACGATGAGATTTTAAATATTGTTTTTTGTAATTTTTCAAAAATTAAAAATTTTATTGTTACCACAATCATCACGGTTTGTGCCTTTAGCAAACCAAACAATAGTAATAATCTCTGCTTACCAAATTTCAATTACATTTGATAAAACATTTGAATTAAACAATCGCATTTCCTTGCATTGTTTTGATAAATTGGTACTCTCAATTAATATTTTATTTGCTGTAATGATAAATATAAAATGATGTAAACAGAAGAAAAATCACATTCAACTAAATTTAATTAGAAAATTCAGAAATAAATGATTGGTAAAATAATGATTTCCAAAAGTTTGATTTATTAGGTTATATCATATGAAATGTCCAATTACGTGATTAATAGGAAAAATTGAAACAAGTATGACTTTTGATTCAATTAAAACAATCACCATTGCATTCACACATGTGTCCCAACAAGTTACCAGGTTTTGAATATCATTTAAATAAAAATCTGATTTTCAAGAAAAGATTTTCAAAAAAGTTACTTTTCCAACTTGTAACGATTTTCTTGGTCAGAAAATTATGGTGATGCTTAAATATATGGTAATCCATTGATGTCAGGTTTTGGGAATACGGTGGATGCTGTAGACTTTTTATACTTAGTTCAATTCGCTTTTGCATATATGTGGTCAAAGATTGTCATACAGTAGGATCTTTCATTTCTTGTTGACCATTGAAGATATCCTAATGGATTGGTGCATTATTTCTAGATCAGAACAGTACATATCTGCTGTGATAGTCTTGCTAGGATCTAGCTGTACAAATATTTGACACCAGCCATGGTTCACAGGACAGTAAGCATTATTATTTTAGGTTCACAGAAGGTTTCGGGGAAGAAGACGGGGATTAATATGTTCTTAATGTCTTCGATTATTGTAGAGAACCCATTTTTCATCACATATTATGATGCGACCTAAATTTTAGCAAATTTTAGTCCCTTTTAATGATTTTTTCATTAAATACATTGGTGTTCCATTCATTTAATTTTACTCTTCGAACTTCTTTTGCTGTCAGTTTGTGCGAAATGTCTGATATTTTCCAAATATTTTTTGGATGATTTCAGCAAATATAAAATATTTTAATATGAAGATTTCTAAGTGCAATTTAATTTACTTTGGTAACTTAACTATAAAAGATTGTAGAACTTTTATAAAAATGAACTATTGAAATGGGATATTTCATACACAATGTATGACACAATCTAATAGGCATCTAAATATGGAATTTTATATTAAATTAGGAAGGTCAATCGAAGTGCTTTGGGAAATGGTCATTTGAGAAAGGTCATTTTACATACTCATAAAATGTGAAAACATCCGAAAGATTTTAATTATTTTATATTTGGAAGTTTGAAGATGAATGCGGAGCAAAAAAAGAATCTAAAAAGGAAATATACTTTCAATATTTTTATTTTTTACATGATGTGAGACAGCAACAATGTTTTGGTCATTTAAAATTGATATTTAAATATAGTATTAGTGCAAGGAATTCGAATCTGACATGTTTCTGTTCGATAAATCAAGGTTAGGTGGTCCATCAAAATCGATTATTTTACCAGATCATCTAAGAAGATATTGCTGAATATTTCTCAGACATCTATTTTCTGAGCAAAATATCAATATTAAAGCGACATCAAAGACCTGATTGCAAACAGAACAGATTTTTATTTGCAGAAATAAATATTATTATAACTATGTCATCCATTTAAAATGAAAGATGAAAAACTGGAATTTCTTTTGCATTAACATAATATTTCTGATATTAAACGAAAAATCTCAAATCTCAAATATCAAAAGACTTAAATTATCGGTTCTAAATTTATCCAAGTTAACCCCCAAACGTTTTCCGAATATCTCGTATTATATTCATATTATATTCACACTGGAATGAATATGAACGAGAAATGTGAATTGAGAAAATGCGTATCCAATCTAAACATTCATCGAAATAAACATAATTATCAGAGAGCACCTACAATGGACAATATTAAAGCAATTAATCAGTTAATTAAAACAATTAAATTCATATTTCATAGAATCGTGAAATTATTGTATCATTTTAACCACTGGAAAGTTCAAAGAAGTAAATAACGAAACTAAAATAACATTTCAACATTTCAAACAGAACTGAATATTGAAATCATAGAGAAAACCTTTGGGGAATACTGCCATAGAAATTTTAATCAGAAAATATTTTTAAATAAACCTTGAAATGCTTCTGATGTCATATTTGAAATGTTTTATTTATTTATTTTAATCCTCGAATTTGATTTTTCAACGTAATTAAAAATCAAATTAAAAGAAAGATAAATACTTAAAAATATAATAACCAATTATTTCGTTTTTCAATAATTAAAAAATTACGTGTTCTTTAAGATAATAAATAAATAAATTTATCATCCAGAGCTTGCTTGATTTGGCCTAAGTTCTTTTGCCTAACAACGAGGCCAGTAAATTCACGAATTATATGGAAATAAAATTAATGAATTTTAGTTTTTTTAGCTTTCCTAAAGAAAAATATTAATTCGATAATATTATTAAAATTATTTATATTCACCAGAATTTCAGTCGTCAATATTCTCTTAACATTTTTCGTGTGATACCTCAGAATCATCTTTCATGATTACCATAAACGATACCAATCTGTAAAAATCTTCTATTGTATTATTATGTGGCATAATGTTATTGTGGTAGTTCAAAACTCGAGGAAAGAACTGATTTTTCATGAATTCTTGATAAATGCTTTTGTTAAATGTTCTTTTGGAAAACCTGACTGTTCGATAGGTTGTGAAAAGTTGAACAGAATTTTTTAATATTAATTTTAATTATAAGTAATTGTATATTCAACAAAAATCATCAGTGCGTCGGTGTTTAAGAAGAACTGACATCTTAAGATAATTTGGTAATTAGAAATTGTCTAAAGCATTTCTACGGGAAATGAGTGAATATTTCAAAAGCTTGAGCAAATTTATTGAATTTTATTATTTTCTCTTTAATGGGTTATAATTTTAAATTAACATTATTAAATTTCATATACTATTTGCTATGTTCAAAAAGTAAATGACTTATAAATGGGAAGCTCAGGCTAATGTTGGAGCACAAAAAACTGTTATTTCTAAAGTAGCATAAAGTAGCCCATAAAGGTAGCATATTTTTAAAAAAACTTTATAAAATTAAAAAAATCTTAAATACCACAAAGTATATTTTAAAAATTTGTAACACAAGCACCAGAATATTGAGCACAGGTTTCAATATTTAGTCATATGACCTTTGGCAGCGTAAACAGACTTCAAACGTTGTGAAATTGAATCAGTCAAATTAATACAGTATTCGAGAGGAAATTTTTGCAACCATACATGTTTAATTTTCTTTTGTAGATCAACCACAGATGAAGGATGGAGCTTCTGCACTTTCAATTT
Organism: Bipalium vagum; assembly: GCA_037834085.1. Taxonomy (NCBI): domain Eukaryota; kingdom Metazoa; phylum Platyhelminthes; order Tricladida; family Geoplanidae; genus Bipalium; species Bipalium vagum. The sequence continues at coordinate 10,748 of JBBMKC010228644.1, read as the reverse complement.
GAGCATGCATCAGTAATTCTCGGTCGGATTTAAGTCAGGTGAGTAACCTGGCCATGGACCTATCACCGAAACATGGTTTGCTGTCAGCCAGTTTGTTACCTACCGAGAACGATGACAAGGGGCACCATTGTGCTGTAAGTATTGCCAATTTAGACTTTCTAATTTATTTGCATTTACATTACTATCTATTTCTCTTTTCTTACTCAACTTCTCTCGTTTACTTATTATAAACTTTAGTCCACGTTTCTTACAGATATCCTTCTTTACACATCTGCATAAACAAATTGATGAGTTTCTTGTTATTTTGATAATTTTTCCTATCTTAGCGTAACTTAATCCATCTTCTTTTAAAGCCAAGACATGAGTATTTTACCACCAAAATTTTTCATTTAATTGCTAAAATTTGAAAACACATCATGCACAAATAACAAATAATTAAATAACGTTTAACAAAATATAAGGAAATGCTTAATTATAAACTGTTTGAAAAATTATGCTTTAATTTAAAATGTAGACTTTAACACAATCCTTATTTATATTATTTAAATAATTAATATTTTTAATATAATGAAAGATATATTACTTTGAAGTAATGTACAAAACACTTGAACTTGACATTATACATAAATAAAATTATTTAAAAGGAATGTAAATAATTATGTGGTGTTTGAAAAATTATGAAGATCAGTATACTTTGAAGGAGACAAAATATATTTTTGGTTGTTAAAAAATTTTTAAAATAATTTATTTTTGTGAAACGTGTTTCGAACTTTGTTTTTAGTTCTTGGTCAGTCATTAGTATTAAAAATTTTAATACTTTAATTTATAATTTAAATGATCGCATAAGTTTTTTAAATACTATTTTTAATTGATCAGAGAACACACTGACAATTTAGTGTTTTTTACTTTCTCCTATTTGAATATTAATATCTGGATAATATTAAAATAATATCAGTGGTTAATATCAGTCATAATATTAAAAATGACTTACTGTCTTCATTCATCGTCATTGTCGAGATTTCTCAAAGTTATTCTGAATTATTTTGCGTTAGCTTTACTTTTTCGCATAACTCAATTATTTGAGTGGTCTAAAGGTTTTTGAAATAATAAATTGACTAAATAATCTTTTTATTAAAATTTGATCTTTTATATTCCTGTTTCTATCCACTTTTTAAAACCATTTTATTGATTTGGTTTTGTCTTTAATTACCATTGATATATTGCTGCTTTTATATATTAATTAAAATTAATCAAAACAGAGTATGCTAATTAATTTTTTCTAAATATTGGTCTTTTGTAGAATTACCTAGCCATTTTCTTTATCAAACTTTGTGATAATCCGATCTTGGCTGCTCAATTTTTCATTATTTTTTCTCCTTTTTATTCAAATATTTGTTAATTTTAATATGTATTTCTCAGTGGCTATCTTTAAAATTTTTATTATTATTGTTTTTCTCATCTATTGAAGAGGATATTATATTAATTATATTCTTATATTCTTAAAGGGACATCTGAAAAAGATCCTATGGCCATATATTAAATGTATTGATTGTAACTTTAATTTTAAATAATAAAACTTAAAATCTTTCCCTTAAATTATTTTAATAATAATTAAAAATTTGTTTGAATTAATACATCTTTTTAAAAACAAAATTTCTCAATTTTTGTAATTAAAAAAATTGCTTTTGTTACAAAAATGATTTTTAAGACTCGTTTAAGATATTTTCAATTATTCTGACAAACTTACAACCTTAATTCATTACATTAAATAATTATGAATTTAGATTAATTTTAATTATAATAAAAGTTTAACTACCAATCATTTTCATAAAAATAAATTTAATTAATCTTTTGACATAATTTATAAAGTGATAAATTCAGTTCATAATTTTTTAATAAAAATTATTTTATTTTATTAATTGAATTAAGAAAAGTATTTATTTGATTTTTAATATTTTTTTACATTATTTGTGAGTATATTAAAGATAGTAAGGCCCTAAAGCAGAGAAAATTAATATTTCTTAAAAGTCTAAATAAAAAAAGAATTAATTGACTTATTTATATAAAAAGGTATTTTTTATTTTCTGACTAAAGATCATCATTATTTTATTTCTGGGTCCTGCAGAAAAAATTTCTAAACTTTAGGATCACATGATTATGAAAAATGCTTGAAGATGTTTCCTTTGGTCAATTATTTAACAATTCTGAGTTCAATCAATTATTGCTAAAGAAAAGTTTCTGTTATATCCACTCGCTCTCCAAACCAGCAATCCACAGCCCTCGAATGGCCTTTTTGAAAAGTACTTTTTACAAATATGACGTCATCCCAATAGAAATTAAATCTATCAGGGACATCTAGATTAAACTTCTTTTCATCGCTATATATAGTTTGCTCCACTTTTAACATTCGAAGTCTGATGTTCTTGAGACCATAAAACTCGTTTATGTAAATGTAATTTTAATTTTGGCCGAATTTCCATTTTAGTAAACTTTATATTGTTATTTCTGTAGTTCGTTTAAGATTTTTGAACGACTGACTTTCGTTGAAAGTTCATTTGCTATCTTTCTTGTTGATAAATTATTGATTTTTGCTAATTCCATACACCTTCTTCTGTCCTTTACTGATAGAATATGTTTCCTACCCGAATTTTTCTTTAGATTTTCCTTTTTAATCTACTTCAATACTTTATAACAGTTGTTCTATCCCTGTTAACAAGTCTTCCTATCTCAGCATTCCATTTATTGTCTAATTTAAAGGTGTCTATCTGTCCCTTTTCAAGATTTGAAAGATCGGCTGTTTTCCCCATGTTAATCTAAATTTAAATTACATGATATAATTAAATATTACTTACTTATTAATAATTATTATTTATGTATATAAATAAATTATTCCAAGCACAATTTTTGTACATTAGTTTTAACAAAAAAATCTTTGGTGATTATATTCTTGGTAAATTCTTTTTATAGAAAATTTTGAATATTTGCTTACAATTATTAATTTCTAAAAGTTTTCAATACAATAAGTTTTATTTAATAAATTAGTAACTATTTTCTATATTTAAACCCAAAATTAGAACTTTCGGGTATTATTTAGAGTAGTTCTTCAAAAAAATCCAATCTGGATAATTTTTTGGTCAGACTGTGTACAAAAATGATAAAAATTAAATATTTTTTATTTTATATATTATGGAATACAGTACATAATATTTAATATTTATTATATATAATATTAATATGTATTATCACTGTAATCTTTAAAATAAATTAATTATTTAATTTTACATGTTTTTTTATAATATATGAAAGGTTTTTCGATGATAATTAAAATAAATAATGACATTAATTATTTTTCTCAGTGATTTAAGGACTAAATGTTAATAGTTCAAATAAAACCTAAAATAATTGCAAAAAATGTATTTGTTCTTCTAAAAAAAAACCCAAAAATTTAACTTACTAGCGAAAAAAAATAACATAAAAATACCTTCAAAATTCTCTAATTAATTATAATTAATAATTATTATTATTCTTTTTATGGAAAACATTTCCATTTTATTTTGGTAATGATAAATTATCAAAACAAAGGATCTAAAGTGAAAAATAAAATAAACTGAAAATATTACTTTTTTGATAAAAAATTAATTTCTTTCAAAAATGTAATCAAAATATATCCATATTTTTATCAGGTTTTCAATATAAAATTACAATTTTGTTCAAACATTCGATGCCTTTGATGTATCCTTGGAAGACTACTTTATCAAACAATGAACCCCTTTGAATCATTAATATTCACTTTTTCTCAAAACGTCAATTCATATCTTTCTTCATAACATAAAACAATATCATTATTTATTTATTCAAAAAGACCAAGTTAACATTTTTTTCTTTTTCTTCATTAAAAATGAGAACTGAAAATTTAGAAAAAGTTATAAATATAAAGATCTTAATAAAACGTAGACCCAGAAATTCCGGGAACTGTGAATTTAAAATTGATTGAAAAATTAAAATATATAAGAATCATTAAAAAGAAAAAATATTTTATGTTTTTTAAAAAATCATTTACATACGAATAATATTTCGTAAATCTCTTTTAATTTACTGTCATTGAAATAAATATTTATTACATTTGTAATTTTGTTTAAATATATCAAAGATGTATTCGATAATATATTGATAAAATTAAAAAGCATAAGCCAATTTGAATAATTTTTATATCTGAAACAGAGAATATGATAAACGATAAAATAGCTGAAAGGAAAAGACAAAATCACAATGCTTTAACAATTATAAACATATAATAATTGGATCATTAATAAATTAGAAAATAAGAAACCAAATAATATTACTCAATAATTAAACTGAAATTTCCCATTGAAAATTATTCTGTGAAAAATCTTCATAAATGTCACGTTTTACTGTCGAATCTCTTGTTCAGGAGGCAGATAAATAATTCAAAATATTTGTATTTATATTATCGAGAATCATCAAAATACTGAAGATATTTTATTGAAAGAGAATCGTATTTTCTTTTAATATTAAAAGTAATTTTCGCATTAAAAACAAAAAATTATTGCGGTAATACAATACATATCTTTACAGTTTTTCTGGTAGAGAAAATTTTTTTAAAAAAGTATTTCGTAAATTTTAGGGTTACTTCAGACAATACCGAAAAACAAAACAAATTAATTTTAATAAAAAATCATATTAAACATAAATTTATAAATATTTCAAAATAGTAATATATTTTAATATAATATTTCCCTTGTTACAGAAGGAAAAGGAAAACGGTAAATCACAATATCTATTGTGACGAAATGTGTCCTCAAATGTTCACAGAGAAAAGGAATGTTATGGCAGAAGAAGCATGGACATGGTAACATGATGGGGTAAAAGCTCACACTGCCAGGGCTACTGTTGACTTTCTGCGAAAAGTTACTCCAGATTTCATAGAACCTGAACATTGGTCTTCAAAACGTCCAGATCTAAATGTGATGGATTATTGTATTTTGAGTTTGTTACTGGCAGAGACATAGAAAAATTGTTCTCATACAAATACAATTGATGAACTCAAACTCACCTTGCTAGAAGCTTGGAACAACATCTCGCTAGCCGTATTTCGAAAGGCAACGGAAGCTTGGATTCCACGATTAGGACGATGTCATGCTGCGCAAGGAAGCCATTTTGAACATTTATGAAATTCATGTATATTTGTTGTAAATACAATTTTTTTTAATTTCCCGGTTTTCGGATGACCACCGTGTAATTAAAAGATTTTTAAAAATTAATATAAAAGAAAAAATATCTAAATACGCAGACAAACTTTGACTTATTATTATTTTTGTTTTAATTTTTTATTTTGATATGCTTTGCGTATGAACTAATAACCTGTCTAGACATTACCATATTACTTATCACAATTCTTCACAAGATTTATCGAAATATTTATTAGTTCAAATTCTGTTTATTCTCTTTATGACATATACTTTTTGATGTTCTAATTCTTTACTTAATTTTCATTATTTATTTGTTAATTTCCGTTTTATTTACAAAAAGTAAAAGAAATTACTTTACAATTTCTAATGCAAAAATTATTGGTTTTCAAACAAAATTGCATTAGTATTAGTATTATTTCATTGTCCAGCTATTTTATTAATGGGTGTTTGAAATGAAGATTATCAGAAAAGTTTTTGATAAATTTACATTTTTATAACAATAAAAGTTTCGTTTATTCGGATATACAGCTGACATTGATTTTCCAGCACATTTTTGAATATAAATGGAATTATCTACATTATGTCAAATCTTATTCACTTTGAAGTATTTGAAATTGAAAGATTTCAATTTTTAAAATGAAATTCAACTTCATCAAATTTAAAAAGCACCATGTTTTAACTTATACTAATTTGGTAATTTAAGCTTACAATTTATACAAAATAAACTTTACTGTACGAATCAAATTATTCACATTAAACCTTAAATGAATCTATTAAATGTGACGGCATGATTATGTAAAAATTATGATCAATTAAATCTGACGCATACCTGCCGTGATATTTAATAGATCAGAAATAATCACAGTAACACTTTATTTCAGCACAAAATACAAAAAAAAATCACGACAGTTTGTCTATTTTCGAGTCAAGGCAGAAACTGTAAAGAATGATTGTTATCGATCACAATAATAAAAATGATTTATTACAGTGGGACTACAATAGAATAATTAATACTGAACACAATAGTGTTACGATTTATTAAAATGGAATCAAAAGAAAAGAATTTTAATTGACCACAACAAAACTTTTAAAATTTACCTAGAAAAATCTCATCCAAAGCGAACAATAGGTCGCGGGTCGACCGCTAGGCCATGAACAGTCGCCAATTGATTCTCAAATTCCATGGGACTCAATGAATAATCCTGTTGAATCCTAAACATCAAAAGAAGGAAAACTTTCCTCAAGATCTGAAAAAAATAATTCTTCTGGCGATTTTAAAATTAACAATTTTACCAATGCTTTCAATTATTATCAAATATTCTAATGCTTCCAATGGATTTAAAATTACTATATCCCCTATTGTATTCAATCAAAAAATCTTTTCTTTGCGGCCGTCCACAAAGGATTCTGCCTTATACTATTGATTCTGTATATTGACTAAGCACCGCAAAATCTATTCATTTACAAAAATTGGTTAATATTTCTTAATTAATCTTCCAACCCTAGTTACGGCCTAACGGAATTTCCCATGTTGAAACTTGATAAATTTAATGATTAATTAATATTGTTATTTTTTCTATGATAATAATAATAATTTTAGAAATAATAATAATTATTATTATATGTAATTCAGAATAATATTCTTTTTTCTTTATTATTATCGACCCACATTTTAAAACTTAAACTGTTATTAATTAACTATTATTATTCTCCGATTCCTTCTGGCCTCTGTGGGTCTTGCCTCTGGCAAACCCAATAAATATAATTCCTTTTTATTTCAATGTACATAGTATGAAATTATTACAACTTCGAAGTCTTTAACATTACATGAGATCTCAATTATAAATTTTATTGATTGTATATTTCCAAAAGTTTTAAATAATTTAATAAAATTATCAACAAAGATAAAATGTTGATTCTTGAAAATTTATATATTTCATTTTATTTATTTTTATATAATTTATTTCTTTATCTTTAATTATTTTAATTTAACTTCTGTACTAGTTATTGTTACTACCAAAATTACAATAAATTGCTTGATTCTTTTCGTATTAAATTATACTGTTGTCAAAGTTTTTTGTCTTGTTTCATTCTCTTTCGAAGAGATTCACTGGATCTTTAATTAACTTTTTGTCGAAAACTTTTTCGACGTATGTTAGAATTGGATTTTTATGTGAATCAAAATAGTTCTAGATGACATTCTCATATAAGTTCATAGATTTGTTCTACGAGACGGAAATATGATTCAAATATAACTAACACTCTCATTATACGATAATTGTTAAAAGAAATTTGAGTTTTAGAAGTTATGTAATAGGCAGAGCATTTCAATCCAAATATTTTATAAAGCTATTATTAAGACCTAAATATTTTATCTGGAGAATTATTTAAAAACAATATATATCACTAATTAAACTTAGGTTGTGCTAGGAACTGAGAAACCAAACTAATCAAATAATTTAAAACTTTATTAATTATCACAAAAGCCCTTTAAAAATTAAGTTAAAATTTCTTTATTAAAATAAATAATAGGCTTTTCTTAAAAGACTAAATCATGTTACATATTAAAAGTCGTCTGAAGAAAATATCAAAAAATACAGAATGAAAGTGGTTTAATTGAATATATTTTTAGACAAAATAAAGATTTTTTATTGTGTATTGAAAAATATGTTTCATCAGTTCTGCCATGAACGAAAGGATATAATAATTTTCTAAGACTTAAAATCATCAGCTCAAATCGATTAAAACAAAATACACATTCTGATAGGATAAAAAGGAAATCATTACATTGTCGTTCCAATATATATGTATACAAAGTAGAAAATCGACGGTAAATAATTAAAATCACAACAATATTATTTATATAAAAATCTGATACAAAATAAAGAGAGAATAAGTTACACAGACATCATCAATGAAAATTATTCCATCTGGACGAATATATCACTACTATATCAAAACAACTAGGACTTGTAATTGACGGGGTAAATCAACTGTGTTGTTAATGCTGGATTGTAGCGAGACAGTGAGCACGAATTGTACTTCTTAACAAGATCTTCCAGCGAAGGATGTGAACAGTCGTTCTCGACGAACCCGTACATGCCATTAATACAATGGATCAGGCAATGTTGAACTCCTTGATCGACACTATTGAAAAAAACGACATAAAACCAAAACGACAAGAAATTAAATCTGAAAACCAGTACAAATGATATTTTAAAATATTACAAAAGGTCAATTACAAAAGATCAATTGAAAATATTACAAAAGATCAATTACAAAAGATCGTCCCTTGAATTTGAAGAATTCAACATCAATATTTTAAACAAATAATCCATAAATCATGAATAAAAAATAGGAAGTAGTTTTCGACTGAAAAATCAGATCAATAAATGATTTGCATAAAACGGTAACTTTAAACTTTTTTATGGAGGTTCCAATATTGAAATAAGTTAAAAACGTTTAATCAAAAAATTAAAACAGTACTTCCAAGTTTCAAATTGCAACTATTATGTTCCATTAAAACTATTGTGCTAAATTTATGTACTAAATTGAATCATTCATGCTATTACAAAAGCAAAATCCAATTTCAATTTCGTTCCTAACCCCGCCCAGTTCCCAGTAAAAAGGTACAGAATGAAAAGTATTACACAATATCCAGCGCATATTTATTATGCTCTTTGCTTTTTCTGATCAGGAACGTCCCGTGTGGTTTATTGCGTAACATAGCGACCCCTTCTTCTCGAACGATGCCTTCGATAAACCAGTTCGACCGAATTTTGACAGGATTGTTTTCACTGAGAGTTCTTCTAATACTGAAAACAACAAAAGACTAAATTTTTGTCAATGTTTATTTGTCAAAAAAGAAATTCCGTTATGATTAATATATCTTATAGTCAGAAATTACATTCATGCAAACTCATCCATCCAAGCTCTGCACTGAAAAGGTCTTCAAAATCTCGATTTCGCTCAAAACCAAAAAAATGTCTATAATCAATTAATGTTTTTTTTGTTAATTTAATTTTCAATTAAAAAAAAAAATTTCTAGATTTGTGAACATTTTTCCATCATTATATAAATCAATAAATTAAATCTGGAAAAGAAAAATTAATAATGTTTCTAATAAAATTAATTCTGAAAAAATTAATTTATTTTATTTTAAATTAAAATAATTCTTGAAAAATTATTGAATTTCTTTTATTTAAAATAAAAATATTTGGAAGTATCAAAAATATTGAAAATAAACATTTTTACAGATATTAATCGTACTTTAACTCCAGAACCCCAATCATTTATAAAACTTTAATTGAAAATTTGATAGGCTTATGCAGGAAGGTCATAAATATTAATGATGGCTAATTTTTTGATTAAATTTTGATGTCTTTTGATTCGGAAAAGAATTTTCGAAATTTAATGTAGATGTTAAATTGTTAAATAATAAATCGATGTTATCTAATTTAAATTCAATAAATTCGAATTTTAATAATGTTCTACGTTGAAGTAAGTGTAAGATGGAATAAATCACAATAGTCAGTGTATTAACAAAACACCCTAAATTGAAAAATATATAATACCGGGAAAGTGAAATATATTTGTAAAATTCAAAGAGACTGGGAGGGTTAGTGATATTTAGAAGTTTGAAGATGAAAAAATATACGAAACACATTATTTTTATGAAGAAGAACCTGAGATATTGGTAAGAAAGGATACACTTTTAAAGCTACACACAATATTGAAAAGATCTTCAATTTTATTCAAACAAAATCTAAATTATTCCTAAGCTATATGACAAAGACTATCCAGAAAGAATTGCAAAGTGCGAAAGCCTAATTAATCAAATCGACAAAAATCAATCTTTTCCTCAAAAACTGATATTTACTAATGAAACAAGCTTTTCCTTAAATGGATGTCAGCAGGCACAACTGACGAACTGAATAAACAAATTGCTCGCAAGTGAAATATGGCCTTTCAACATCTCTAGGTTTTATTTCACGGGCACACAATTTCATTGATTATGTATAATTCTCATTGATTTCAATTTTGCTCTTGTTAAGTAACTCAAAAGATTCTGTAAGCTCCTCATGTTCTTGATTGGGATCTTCATCGAGTAATGCTTCAAAATCTTTGTCTTCATATTTTTTTGGCTGACTACAAAAGGTTTGTCTTCGAAAATGATATCATATATGGTTTTATTATTTGAAATTTGTTATAATTGATTTAGTAAAACATGTCGTCTTGCAAGAAAATCAACTCGAATTTAACTGAAAATTATTCAAAGATGTTTAATCTTCCTGAATCAATTGAATTAATGATTATTATGAATCTATGATTAATTAAAATTTATTAGTCAGAGCAATCTTTTGAAAGCGGATCGATTTAATTTGAACAAACATAAATAATAATAATAATAATAATAATAATAATAATAATAATAATAATAATAATAATAATAATAACAATAATACAGGGTGGCCACTAAAAGACTAACCGATGTAAAACAAAAATAACTTTTACAAACACGTGTATTTTTAATTTTTT
>JBBMKC010228633.1:0-11687 GCA_037834085.1 Bipalium vagum | reverse complement strand
GATGTTCATTTTTATTGAATTGGATATCCATTTTGAATTTTATGTAAAACTAAATTAAAAACTAATGAGTTAAAACAGCTATTAATAAATAACAAACACGTGATCTGTCTATTTAAATATTAAATTAAATTGATAATAGATGCATCTAATGTCATTCATAACGACATCGAAAAAAAAACGGTACGAATTTATTAGACAACCTAATATTAATACTTTTCAAAAAATCAATTAGGTCCAAAATGAATACAATTACTTAATATGATTAAAACATATAAGTTGGGTTTGGAAAAGTTTATAGAATATATACTTTATGTGATACTCGCATTTTATAACTGACACAGAAGTGTATAGATTGACTATTTTAGCCAAAAAAAACTTTAAAAATGCTACTTACCAAAATTCAAAAAAGGAAAATATTATATTTGTCCAGGAAGAGCTAGATAAATCATCTTTCAATTTCCTGAAGCTGTCGATTTGAATGATCAGAAGTAGTATTAAAAGTAAATTTTTCCATGAGCTTCAGTAAGAAATTGGTTAGGATATATGGTAGGGGACGGTAGAATTCACAAGTGAGAAGAATATATTTTCTTTGAGATTGCAATGATTCATTATATTCCAGGTAGGTCTGAACAGAAATCTCTTATTAACGGGTTTCACCTAAAAAATTGCACTAACTTACAGACTCAAGCATCAATCACAGAAAAACCAATTCTAAAATGTTTTTTTATATTTGCTATAGATCAATATTTAACAAACTATAAAATGTTAATGGTTTTCAATGAAAGATTCATTATCAACAAACAGAACGTAGTTTTGTATTGATTGTACAACATGAACGTTGTACACCAGTTATGTAAATTTCTTTCAAACACTTCCTCAAATGTGTTTTTAATTGTTTGATAGATTTGGCTTTCCAATCTTTTGTGTACAATAAACTACTCACTTCACCGAAGAAATCTTCAATTGGAAGACACTGTGGAAGATTTTTTGAGTTCCTATCTTTTGGAACACATGTGATATTTTTTTACTTCAAAAAGTTGATTATGGTATTCGCATAATGTGATGAGACTTTGTCTGGCCAGAATACATAATTATCAGTGGCATGATATTTTTCAATAAATCGAATTTAAATTTTAGCCAAACATTCCTTTTCATATATTTCCTTGTTGATTGCCAGACCATTTGGCTTAAAATATGGTTTAGACACACCTTTGCTTGAGACAACTATGTACATCATCACCTTTGGCTCAAATTTATTTTTAAACTTGAATTTAACTTCCGCTGCAACAGTACTTAGATCCTCTGAGTAATTAGTGTCATTACCGTCTATTTCATTCTTACCTAAAGGGAAATAAATTTCGTCATCCAAAATATAAATTTTTCTCTATTAATTTTTGGTCATTCAACGACATCTTTTTACTTGTGATATATCCGATACCGTATGTGCTGGTGACTTCCTCTTCTTCCTGGCTATCACACCAAACTTTTTCAATGCTTTCGAAATATATTGTTGAGTATAACCAAAAGTTGTTGCGGCTTCATTTTGACTTATATTGTCTTTATTGTCGAACATGCGATACAGGAGTTTTAAACGTTTACTTGTCATAATAGTTGGTATTCTGCCAGATCCTGGTTTACGATTTACTTGTTGACCTTGTAAAATATTATAGGTTGTGCGTTTTGGCATACCCTCCAAGAAAAAATGATCCACGGTGAAATTTTTGTCAACATCTATATATTTTTCATAAAATTGTACAATTCAAATTTGAAGTACTTCTTGTTTTGATGTCATTTTTTAAGATTAATTTTGTTAAACAAGAAGATATTATATATTAAATCAATTTAATACATACCAACTTATGAGTGTTTTTAAACAGAATTGCATTTGGTTATATTGTAGAAATTTTATTTGCATTCAAAGTGCAAATTTTTAGTTGTAACCCTTTATCAAAAGAAAACCTTCTGGTCAGTATAAGCAAACCGCGCCGTAATTCCCACAACACACTTTTTCAGGCACGTGTTTCTTGAAGAGTTTTTTCCTGAACACGCGAATTCCAGAGAGATCATCTCTTTTAAAGAATAACTCCACGATCCTGATCCAAGCTATTAGATTGTAGTGACTGATTCATTAACATCAAACTTCCATCCGTGGTCCTCAGTCGTATCTCTAGATAATGATCAATTTTCCTTCAGTATATATTTTAATTACTCAAGCTTATATTTAAAATTCTGAAGACATTGCAACTAAAATTGTCTCAAAATGAATAATGGTATAAGTTCAAAAAGTTTCATCCCAGCTTTTATTAATAAATCCGGATAAGCTATAAAAGGTTGATAAACAGATTTAATTTTCTGATAGACAAAGTTCAAATATTGCTTAGAAAATATGATATTCTTAGAGTTACGATACAAAAGAATTTTATAATAGAATTATTTTGCAAATGATGATTTGAGTTTACATATACAAGATAATATTAGAAAATGTTATTTACCAATAAACCTATTCAGTTCAAAGCGTAATTTTTTAATAAAATGTGTTGTACAGATTTAACAAATGTTACAGGAAGAAGCCTTTTATCATTTACGGGAAATTTAGGGATATCATTACGCAATTAAAAATTATCTTTTAAAATACCACAACGTACTTTCTATTTTTGATATAAAAGGATTTGATAACATCTTAAAGTTAAATATTTCGCAAATTGAAATGATTCCAAAAGTTTCTGCAAAGTCTGTTAAGAAAATTAGCAAGGAGTCCGGTAAGCCTACTGATAAGAAGAGACGCTCTAAAAGAACGGAAAGCTACGGTATTTATATTTACAAAGTTTTGAAGCAAGTTCACCCAGATACTGGAATTTCCGGCAAGGCCATGTCGATCATGAACAGTTTCGTGAACGACGTTTTTGAAAGACTTGCTACTGAAGCTAGTAAGTTGGCAACATATAACAAGAAATCAACAATCTCAAGCCGAGAAATTCAAACTGCTGCAAGATTGATTTTGCCTGGAGAATTGGCAAAACATGCCGTAAGCGATGGAACAAAAGCTGTCACTAAATATACTGGTTCCATATAAATAGTTAAAAATTTATTTTTGATTGGTTTTAAAAATAAATTATTTTGAAATAAAAACACGTGTATACCTTTTTAATGAGTTGTTTTTATATACCAAAATTTTTATGACAAAAAAAACAATCTATTATTGCTTCATGACTTCGAACATTGTTGGAATTCATTTTCTATGTCGTACACATGTGTAAAAAAAGGTATGGTAATATGTGGTATAGTATTTTTAGTATGATAGAAATGTCTTAAGAATTTTTATGATATTTCAATTCTACATTAACAATATTTGAATACTTTATGCTGTATTAAGACACTAGTGTAACGAATTAGATGTTATAAATTTAAAATATTTAAAGATTGTGAATAGTCTTAATCGTATAGTTTAAATTTACGACACTAAGTTGTTTGTCAATATGATTATTGTTGACCCTATTTATTGACAGCCTAGTTGATAAAATAGGTTATTAACAAATTTTAATGATGTTGGTGTCCAGACTTTAAGAGTATTGATATTTTCTTTAGAAGTTATATCCAAACTGGTTATTTTTGTTAAATAAAAATATGGGTTTTTTGCGTGTAAATATATAAATCGGTTGATGTGACTTGCTTTTGCTGCTCTGTGACTCAGATTAAATTTATATAAGTAAATTGTACGTAATAATTTTCCATGTTACCTTAAAACATTAATAATGCTATTTAAAATTTAATAATTACGAAATGCCTACAAAATATAATTTAAATTTCACGCTTTAAAATGATACATAAAATAAATTAAAACAACAAAAATTAAGGTAAACTAATAGATTTAGAAAACCTACATTCATTTCTAAGCAACCTAATACTAACAATAAAATAACTTAAAAGTAGTGTAAGTGTTAATAAAATAAAATATGAGAAATAAGATTTTGATTATTCCTTTTTTAATAATTGATTTATTATACCGAATGTGGTACATTAACATTTAAACCTTTTTTCTTTATGATTTCTGTTACTATCCGAGATTAGCTTTCAAAAATAGAAATCACCGTTTCAGGTTTAGTTGACCAGAAATTCTCTTCTAATGAAAACCATAATTCGTCAAATTTTTATAAATATTCCTAAGGACTCGTTTATTGAGAGACGTGAAAAAACCGTTTGCAATTAAATCTGGAGACTGTACTGGGAACAAGACTATCTCCGAAGGCATTGAAGATTCAACATTATTCTTTTCAATGTGTGTTCCAGCATTGTCCATTAGTCACATTCTGAAACGACTGCATTTTGTTACAAATCATAGGCATAACTTTAATGGTCATCAAGTCTCATTCCTTCTTCTTTGATAATTCTCAGTCTCCTCAGAAATACACATAATAATAAATGATCTTCGATTCCGAATAAATTCCACAACTCGTTGTCGTCTGTCAGCATATCCTTCTATATGCTTTCTTCCTGAACCAGTCTTTCTGTCCAGAGCACCTCCTTCAAAGAATTTCTTTCGTAAGTCGTGTGCGTAATCTATGTTAACATTGAATGTATCGCATATACTTTAAATTTTTTCGTACTGTGACTGTAATTCATTAATATTTTCTTATCATTAGAGAGCGCCAATCAATATTACATCAGTTAAACAAAATAGACTTACAGATTCTTTTCTAAAATAAATAAATCTGGTTTTTTATGGTATTGAGCAAGTATTAATTTCAATCCAGTGAACATAACTTTCTTTCAAATTCACGCTTTGTAGAAAAAACAAACTCTTATTTACTTATAATAACATTTTAAAACATGTTTCGATCTGTTTATTCAAATCTTCATCAGTTAATTTTACTTTTCTCCTCAATTATTTTCAAATGATATCGCTTTCATAATTTTTATAAATTCCCTTATTATTATTGGATAAAAGTTTTTTAAAACGTGAACATTTTAAATGAATTCTAAAAATATCGAAATTTTTTTAAAATGTATTTTAAAAATATTTAAAGTGCAATTTTTTCCATATATAAATTAAAGAAAATATTAATCATTCACTGATTTCTGCTTTCTTTATTTTGTGATATATTATTATTTAAAAATAATAATTCTTTATTATTTTTTTTATAAAAAATAAGACTATTTTTAACACTACTTTCGAATCTGTCAAATTTTTATAATTCCGAATTTTAAAGAACGTAATTAAAATTTATTAATTTTTAATAAGAGAAATTAAAAAAAGAAAATTCAGTTTTAATTCTAGATGGTTATTCAAAGAGTTTAGTACAAAATAAACGAAATTCAAATTCTCGAATGAGTCCTATCTCCTCTTTTAAGTTAAGTCTTAAAGTGAAGATTATTCTTAGTGAAGGCTATTGTCAATCTTTTGAGAGGTGAATATCAGAGAATATTCATGAAAATCTGCTGAATAAATCAAAATTAAGAATTCTTTTAATACAAATATTGAGACCCCCGATTATAAATCATAAATAAGCATGATCTTATTTAAGGTCTTGTGTTATCCTTAAATGGAAAGTTAGTTTCTGAGTTTCATGAAATATTAATTATAATTTAAATAAAGTGAAGATAAAAATCCATTTCTCATCTTTATTTATCTCTGTGATAATTTCGATAATTAATATCGAACCAATATTCGATATTTATTAATATTGATTACAATTTTGTGTTGATTAAAAATTAAATGTTTTTCTAAATAAAATTTCCTGATTTATGTTTCGGGAGTTGTTGAGGATCGGTCTTTTGGAGATGGAGAAATGGTTGTCAGAAGTGGTGATTGAATTTTACACATGACTGGTTTGATAAGTCGCTAATGATGATGATGGTGATACGACAATGCCAATGATAAATTCCTGAGACAAATCGACAGTTTCGACCTGAGGGTCCATCAATGCCAAGATGAAGAAATCAGAAAAAATACAGATCTCAAGTGGACGAGTTCGTGCTGACTTTAGTGTAATGGGATTGAGGTGGAGAACAGAAGAACAATTCGTTTTTTGCAATTCATTATAATGTTGAGTGAATGATGGAACTTGATGAATTAAGAATTATGATGAATTCAATTAGAAAAATAAAAGTTTGGAAAAAATTGATTGATGGTTTGCTTTGTCATTTTAATTATATTTTGATATGTAAATTGTACTATATATTGTGTATAAAAACTATAATCATTCGACATTTGTCAATTTTGGAGTTTCCTGGGGACAATTTTCAAGTTTCTATAGAATTTTTTTAATATCAAAAATAAAGAATTATGTGAATAAAATTTCAACCTCACTTCGCTACAAAGTCTAATCTTAAAAAGAATTTAGCAAAACATATTAGGGTCACAGGTTATGCTTAATTAAAATGAATGAATTACAGAATTAATAATATTTAAAATATTATATATATATATATATCATTAGATCAATATTATTTATCAAATTATCATTTATAAAATTAATATTATTTTTAATTGAAATTGATTTTATTGGCATTTAATATTATTTAACATTGAATAAAAATTGACTAAAATTCATATTTTATTAAATAAGTTGAAAAGAATTAGAAAATGTTATTTTATAAAATTAATCTTTTATTCCTTAAAAAACTTTAAAATAATTTTAACAGAATTTTATTAATTAATTGTGAATTACTTTTTTCACGATTTTCTTTCAAATAAGTAAGAAATTGGGAAAGCAAAGTTTCTTCTTGAAAAAAATATTATCTAAAAGTCCGTAAAACATTGATATTTTAAGAAATTTTTGTGTGAGAGAAAAACTTTATCTTCCACCTTTTCTGAAGAAATCTAAACAAAAGAATATTAAAGATCGTTAACGAACCGCAAAAAAGTAACAATGGAAATTAATTCATATTTGATATTTCATAATTCAATGGGTAACAAAAACCAGGTAAACCACAGGTTGCCTGTCGATCGAATATATATAGGGAATCTGGCAAAACAAGTCCATTACGACTTTGATCACTTCTGTCAGTTTCGGGAAAATTTTTCATCAGTTATGCTAAGTGAGCTATCCATCAATTTGCAATGTCAAAAACCATTAAACAAGCAATGAATAAAAACTAAAGTGAAACTTGAACGAAAAATTTCCAACCAAATGTACATATACATTTTAATAAAATATTCATCAGTTTTCTATGAATACTTCAATGGTTAAATATTATTTAACAAAGATTTTCCACAAAGATTTTTCTTGTCTCTCACTAATTAAAGTTTTACAAAACTCGCTTTCGTCAACGTCTCCACTCTCTATGCTACGGGGGTCCAATAGCTGTTTGGTCTGTTGAATGCTGAAAAATCGTAATCAGGTTTCGTTGTATTGGTGGACATATTATTTGCAAGGAATCCTGAATGAAAAATGGAAAAAATTATCATCAATTTCTATGAAAGTCGGTGTTTGCTTATAACATTACCGGCAGGGTTAATATTATTGTTCGGTTCGAGAGAGCTGGGAAACATTACTGTTGGATATTTCGGATAACCGATTGTGTCATATCCTCGCATAACACCTTGAAATAGGCTTGGCGGATAAACTGATCCGGCATTATAAAAGGAATTGCTGGAGTTGCTGGTTATGTTTGGAAGGTCGATTTGCGATCCACTGGATCTGGATTGTAAATTAGCCATGTATGAATAGGGAGAGTTAATTGAAGATTGGGCAAGGTTTGGCAGACAAGCTGGAAAAGACAAATTACAATTGTATTATTATAAAGTTTCCGACTCTACTTACCGGATTTAACATATTGATCTGCAGCCGATACTACGGCTGAGTGGTACATTCCGGCAGCTGCCACTGCTGATAGAGAAGGAGTTTGCATTCTTACATCTCCAACAAATTGATTTCTGATATCATTAATTCCCGAAAATCCCATTGAATTTTGTCCGGGTGTTGACAGACATTGAGTGTTTCCATTACTGGTGACATTTGTTTCGGCCGTTGAGTTCGTTCCACTAGAACCGAGCATCAGGTTTTGCCTTTGTCGACGAAGTTTTTCTTCTCGACGCCACTTTGCTCTTCGATTGGAAAACCATACCTGAATTCTAGCTTCCGGTAAACTGATTTTATCTGCCAGCTTTTCTCTAGCAAACACATCGGGATAGTGAGTGCGTTCGAATTCTGCGTGGTGAAAGTTATTGTTGGGAGCAAAAGACGATTGTCAAACAAATTGTAAACCTTTTTCCAAAGAATCCAATTGATCTGTAGAAAACGAAGTACGATTTCGTTGCAGTTTTCGTTTCAGTTTTATTCTCATATCATCGTTTTCGCTCTTCACTCCCGACATATATTCGTTTCCCGGTTCGCTTGACGCGTTCGATTCAGAATGAGCTATCGATTCTGAATATTTGTCTATTTATTGAATTTCATTTAATTTTTTTTCCAATTAATAATTAATAAAAATAAAAAACAACACTTTATCGTTTGAGTAGACATGCCTGAATGATTTGCAATAATATATTAATGGATTGACGATTTATCAATAATCGATTTTATTTTGAGGCAACTTTGCTCCTAGATCCTACTAAAATGTTATTGAGGCGAATTAATTTTCCAAATTCTTAATTCATGAATGCATGAAGAAGGAGTATGAGAATGGAAAATCTGCTGCAAAGACAAAATACCGACTTCATTGTTGCTTAATGTAATTTTTGCATGTTATACGCTCTTGGATATTAAGACTCACTTGTGTGAAGCTGAACTGAGGCGTGAAATTATGTGGAGAATTTATGAGATATTTTTTATTTTATAGAAATAATAATAATATTTATGTTTGTGTTCGGAAAGAGAGAAAGAGAAAGAGAGAGAGGGAATTTTCAATGAAAAATATAACAAACAAAAGGTCAAACAATAATGGGGAAATGAAAAACCAAGTTTATAAAAAATGGCAATTAATTTGGCACCTGATTTATGTTTATCGGAGCTATCGGTTGTTGACTGGACGTGATAGTTATTGACACCAGAACTGGATTGATTGATGGAAGCTACGGCATGGGCTGTACTCATACCGTTTATTATACCGATTCCCGTCAAACCTCCGTATGCTCCACAATTGGGAAAGTTCGATGAACCATAACCATGGGCAGCTGCAGCGCTGGAATACCACGCTGCATGAGCCGCTGCAGTTGACCACGGTTGACCGCTCAACAGGGATAATTTATCATACATTCCCGTTGCTGCTACTAAATGCCTTTGATTTTCATTTGACAAACTTCGCAAGACACGATTTATCGATGACACCTGAAATAAATTTAAAGAAATAATAAATTGAAATCTTTCTATTTAACAATAAAAGCCAACACTAGGAATATTATCTTGATTACAAACGCCTTCTTGCAACAATCTGTCTCGGATTTCCCATGAAAATATGGATGGACATTCGCGTTTGTAAGCAGCAATTTTCGATACAACGGAACTGGTTGCAACTCTCGGTTTACTGCCCCCAATAGCTTTGGGTCGAATGGATCCTGTTTCATAATATCGACACAAAATTTTACTGACACAGCCATTAGACACTTGCAATATTCGAGATATATCACAAGGTCTTGCTCCAGAATGTGCAAGTTCAACGATTCTTTGCCGGGTTGAATCCGGTAAGGGACGACCGTTGACAAACATGCCACCAAGTTGATTGATACCAGAATGTCCTAAATGATTACCAATATCATAATGCTGGCATTCAACAACATCAACCAAAAACCACAGAACACCTATCGTGCCATTGTTTTACTTTTCTCTTTCTCTTACCTCTTTTGATTTTCTTTTTATTTTTTATTTCCTCTTCATTCGATTCGGTCATGGGTTTCGACTGGAAAAATACAAAAGAAATCGATGAATTAACGATGCATGAGAAAAGTGGGATTTTTTATCAGATCGAATTTTCGATTACAACAGATAAGTTGGGTAATAAATCAAACAATTGCTTACCTGTGTATTATTTCTACTTCAGTTACTGAATCAATTTCTCGTAGTGTCAAAAAGGATTTTGTCAATGAAGCGGTTTGATTTATGCCCAGGGATTGAATTTGAGAAGCCAACAATGCGCAAATAGTAGAGGAGTAGTAACCGTGGAGAAAAATTATATCAGTAAAGTAGCAGAATGTTTTGATTAATCTTGAGCGACCAATCTAGCATTAATAAATCTGTTAAAAAACGACTCAAGTCCGTGTGTTACAGCGAATTTCTGAAAATGATGAGCAGGTGAAAGAAATGATTGGATCGTTTTCGGCACACTGAATCAATAAAGATTGGTCAAATGATGCGGAATAAATCGCTCGGGCATCATATGGAATCGACTCATCTTTAGAGAGTATTTCTGCTCCAATCTCTGTCCGACTTTGTTGTGTCTTACTGGTTTTCCTGGTCATTGTCTGTGTGCAGGCGTGCGTGTGTGCCTGTGCATAGAATTGTGTGCGTGTTTTTAAAACGAGGCTGTAGGATTTTTATCAAATCACTGATTTCCATTCGATGTCACGGATAATATTTTATCCCTTTCTTTAACGATTATTTGTATGAATATATTATAATATATATACTTTTCCATACCGGTAAGACAAAACAATGGACTGATTCTGAGTATTTCATGGAAACAGTGAATTTGTGATCCTGTAACTATTTAATCAATACTATTAAAATAATTTTTATTTAGTAAAACAATAATGTACCCTCTTGAAAACCCATACCAATCTTTATGATTATTTTATTATTCCATAAAAGACTTCCTTAAAACCATAAAACATTTTAAAACATGCTTCCAAAACATTAACCAATATACTCGGTGTCATAAAAAGTTATTGTTCTCCACATGTTTTGATATTAAAAAAAATTAAAAGAAAAAAACTCTTCATGTCATACTTAAATCAATTTTTATTATTGATAATTAATAATAAAACGAAAAATATATATGTACACCAAGAACGAATCAATCAGCCAAAGTATTCACTTAGACTGACTTGAGACAACATAAAAATGTCGTTGATTCATAAAATTTTCAATGATCCATTGAACCGATTAGGGGAAAATTTAATAATCCCATATCCACAGTGATTGTAAAAAACAAATGATCATTTTTTTTCTGTTTTTGTCCCATTTCCCTTTCGTTTTCGCAAAGCAGAATTTAAATAGAACGTAAACCAAATTAAAAAATTCAAAGTGTCGAATTCTAATGAATTTATTTTCCCCTTTGAATGGAGCATTTTGTTCTGATTTTCTCTTAATTTTCCCGTTACTTCAAAACAGAAAATTTACATTTTTACAAAACTTCACAAAGGATTCGCTTGGTTCTTTTCGTTTACAGAAAAATGTTCGTCTCTTCTTCAGTATAATTTATAGAATTATGTAAATAAAATTTTAATTTTATTTATATTATTTATTTTTATCACAGAATATTTCGGAGAAAGATTAAAAAATGGTTGAAAATTTTCCCTTTTAATGTTTAATATAATTTATTAATGAAACATTTCGTTTGCAGATTGACCTGGTCATTGTCCCAGTTTTATGGAAAATTGTGTTGGAATAAATATTTAACGATTAAAACAAAGTTTTTAATTTTCATGAGTAATTATGTTGATATTATTTAATTTAGTTGAATAAAATTCATTATAATTTTAAATATAATAATAATAATTATTATTATGATTAATTAATTAAAAGATTTTT
>JBBMKC010228622.1:0-11688 GCA_037834085.1 Bipalium vagum | reverse complement strand
TAATAATAATAATAATAATAATAATAATAATAATAATAATAATAATAATAATAATAATAATAATTAAAATTAAAATAGTAAATTAAAAAATAAATCAACTTTTTAGCACAAATCTTTTTTATTTTTCCATAAGTTGTCTTATGAATCTGAATATTTTTAATCATTTGATTTCGCAGAAAATTCTTTCTTAAAATTAAGACTTTGGAATTAACCGATAGCATTAAAATTCAGATAGCTTTGGAATATTGCAACGGAGGCGCTCTTGACAGTCTAATGATCAACTTAGATAAAGGTCTTAATGAAAAAGCTATTCGGTATGCAGCTAAAGAGGTTTTATCGGGAATGATATTTTTACATGCTCACGGAATCATTCATCGAGACATGAAAGCTGGAAACATTTTGGTTACCAAAGATGCTCAGGTTAAATTAGGTGCCCATTTACAACTAAATGATATTATTGATAATTTTAAATTACTCAATATCAGCTGATTTTGGAGTGTCGGCAAAGTTGACGGCAGATAAGCAGAAAAGGAACACTTTTCAAGGTACACCCTATTGGATGGCACCAGAGGTGATCGCTTGTCAAAGCATGGGAAGTTTTTATGATTGCAAAGCAGATATTTGGTCACTTGGTAAATATTTTTCTATTGACATTTAAATTTTGATTTAGTTTATATTGAGCATTAGAACATTTTCAAAGCGGAACATTGTTACAAAAGGATTAATTCAATTTTCACTGAACTACTTCATTGAACTATTGATAAATTCATTTTATAATTCATTATTTGAATGGTGTAGTGTTACTTAGATTTTATAGATTTAAAATTATTGATTTTTTGTCAATACACATTTTTAGTAAATTAAAGTTGGAAAGAATTTAGATCCAATTAGATTATTATTATCCACCGTTACATATCTTAATGTTTAATGAAAATTTGAATAATGGGAATAAATCTGGGGAAATTATTCGGATAGGTAATTTCGATAAAACATTCAAAAGATAATAGTGGCATCAGTTCGTTCAAAGTTTTTAGAGGGAGAAATCAATCGATCTTATTAACTTTCAGGTTTTGAAAATCCTTTTCATTGATCCTCGTTTAGCCACATTTTTCATACTACGATCTGTAATAATCATAATATCTTCCATCTTCTATAGATATATTATTATTACTATTATTATTAGAAGCTGCATAATTCTTTACTTATTACTTTTTATACGTAAAATATTTCCTTCACAAAATTTACTTAAAGTTTAATTAAATAAGGGTCAATATTGATGCCTGGATTGTGTTGCAGATTTACATAAGCTTACACGTGAGTGTGCATATAATTGTTTAATTCAGAATTTTAATAAAATTTAATTATTTTTGCTCTTGATTTACTTATTGGTTGTAATCAGGCATAACTCTGATCGAGTTGGCCCAAATGAGACCGCCGTATCATCAGATGCAGCCGACCAGAGTTCTGATAAAAATTGCCAAAGGTGACCCTCCAACTTTGGACAAGCCAAATTCGTGGTACTATCAATTGTATTTCGATCGACTTATTGAGTTATTAACGAATTATATTCTCTTTAAAGGTCGTCCAGTTTCAATAACTTTCTCAAAAGATGTCTCATCAAGGAACAAGAACAAAGGCCATGTGGAACCGATTTGATTACTGTTAGCGATTTTGCAATGTTTTTGTGTTCCTTTCTTAAGGTATCGTTTTTATTTCAGGACCCCTTCATAACCTCGTGCACTGATGCAGACAAACGAGCCTTAAAGGTGCTCATCTATGAGGCCAATGCAGAAAATATCGAAGAAACTGTAGAAAATGTAAACCTGAAAAACATGGTATCGTGTAATTTTAAGAATTTAAACGTTCTCAGATTTTATAAGCGTGACAAATATTGCAGAAAATAAAAAATATAAAAATCGATTTCATGATAATATGTTCAGGTTGAAAATCGGATCAATGTGATCAAAAAATATATATCATTGACGTTTTGAATCGATTTTTTGAAATATATACTTACACTTTTGCCATAGGTCTGTTGGCAGTTGATAAGCCAGATGAGACTTTTGGATTGAACAATGAAATGTGTTTCTGAATAGCGATGTTTTGACTATTATTAATTGCTTTCATAGTCCGTGTTTAAGTTGAGAAACTGAAAAATCTTAAATTGATCAAGATCAGATGAGTATTAATATTGAGTGGTTTATAAAAGATTGCTTAATCAACTGTACGTATTCTTTAATTGCTAACATGATATTGGCAATACTGGAATAATAATAGTAATAAATAATAATAATAAATAATAAATAATAAGAAATAATAAATAATAATTATAGTAATATTATTTTAAAAAATAGAATAATATAATAATAATATTTCATTATTAATAATAAAATAATGATAATTTAATAATAACATAATATAATAATTTTTAACAATAATCATAATAATAATAGTATTAAAAAATCTATAATATAATAATATCAAACTAATAATAATATAAGAATATTATTAATAATATATAAATAAATATTATCATAGATATACGTAACAATAATAAAAATAATGAAAAAATAAAAAATTATTAAATTCAAAATTATAAATAATATAAAATTGATAATATTAGTTTTAATAATATTAAAAATGAAATTAAATATAAGAAATAATGGTAATATGATAAATATTAATGAAAAAATGGTGATTGCACGTTAAAAATAAAAATTATTTTTATTAATCAGCATTTGTGAACATTATTTTATTTGTTAGTTTAAAAAGGTTGGAAAGTCAATGATTTTCATTAAGAAGAGTTAATTTTTGGTATTTATTTTAACTATTTTAAAAATGAAACCGAAGTTGTTTACGGGTGGTTTTCAAGTTTTATTTCAATTTTATTATAAGTTGTATAAGATAAATCGAAATGAATCGTTCATACTTAAGAAAAACAAAATCATAAAGATCAAAATAGGCTAGTGCTCTGTCTTGTGTTTTCAACTTTGTCTAGATTTGTGATCACTTATTTTTGTCATGAAATCAATTAAACAAATAAAAGTAAACAACGGAGAACACTGACAACGAATAGTTTTATGAAGCTTTATTAATAATAATATTTGGCGCACTTAATTATGAAATGTAACATCATTCAAATGAATGACGCAACTTCTTTTCATAGCATTGATTTTTTGGATCCAATTTCTGATACATTGTTTTCATCCTTAAATCTGTAGTCCGCTTCTTAACAAAGCCATTCAACTGGAAATATGGTTTCATCATTGAACTAGATTTTTTGCCGAGATTTTCGTTGTCTTTTACTTTTCATTAAGCTTATTCAAAAAGTTTTATTTTAGTTAACATTTTGAATCAATTAAGTCTGGTAAAGATAAAGGTTCAGGTTGTTACGCAAAATTCTCTACAGTTATGATTTAGAATTTATTATTCCTTATTCCTTAAACGAGTGATGAATTGAAGGATTTGGTTTTTCAAGAGTACTTAAAATAAAAATGAAAATATTTGCTTTTATTACGCAAATTCTTTTTTCTTATCAAGAATTTTTTATTATTAACATAATTAATTTATTCAAAACTAATAAATATAGTCTAAGAATTGTCTTTTTTGAAGAACAATCTTTTCAAACGTGACCTAGAATGAGTGTAAAAATCATTTCTCATATAAAATTGTGATTTACATCTGATTTTTTAATGATTTACGATAATTACACTATTGTTTATTGATTCATGATAAAATAGTTTCAGTGACTGACAATAAATATTTCTAAAACGTGAAAGATATGAAGTATAGATTCACAAATACTTTATATACATTAAACAAAAAATAATGTTATCACTTTCAAAAACAATATACACTTACCGGTTGTACCAAACCGACGAAATAGACTTGTGTGTCAATTTTGTATGAAAATATATGTTAGTTAAATCTATAATTTTTTTAGAAACTACATAAAAGTTGGTTTGGTTTAAATAAATAACTGGTGGAAACTATTTTAAATTTATGTCTTAGTCTATATTTGAAATTTTATTTAATTCTATGTTATTATGACAATGGAAGTGGATTTTTTTGAGTGATTAGTACTTTTACCTGGATGGTGAAATTAGGTAATATCATGGTCTAATTTTGGTTCATAGAAAACATACTTACAAAGTCACTTTATTCAGAAAAATTCTGTGTTTGGATAGGCTTCAATTCGAAATTCATTATGACACCATTTTTATATGAAACTGTAAATAAGAATAATTACCTTTCTATATTACAAAATGTAGTTAGATTTGAATTTGCTAAAATGAAATTAATAAATCAACTTACTTCAAACAGGATGGAGTACTCCTTAATGTACTGTTAATGTCCGAAAAGTTTGGGAATGTGCAGGAAATGGGACTTTTTTTTTCGCCGGACCTCACATTAGTTGATTATTTGTTTTGGTGTCTTAAGGCAAAGGTTTATCATTGCCAAAATCCGAAAAATCTACTTGATATGGAAACACGAAGAATGTTCCAAGTTTTCCAGTTGAAAGCTGCAATATTATACTTCTCAAGAAGAATTGAGTTAATGTTATCTGTTAAAGGAAATAACCTTTAGAACATAATATAGAACAACATAAAAACTTCTGTATTTTATTTGTCTTTAATAATATAGTTTTTTGTCCATTTTATTTCTCACCTTTTTTCTTCGGATTCATTCCGCATCTTAAAGAGATAAATCTCTATTACGAAACTTCTGGTACCAACATCGTACTGCTGACTGGTACACAGTAACATGATCTCAAACTTCATTAACTTTTCGAACAGTTTCAGCTGCTTTTGTACCGAGTTGGAACTCATAAAAATAAATTTCGCTCAAATCGCGACACGACATCCTACAAAAAAGGGATAAAAGGTAGTCAAATTTTAATTTAAAACCATAACAAATTAATACTTTAAAGAGAGAAATATATAGGCTTTCAAATGCAACATACATAATAAACAGAAAACTTGTAAAACTTTCTGAACTACCCTGATATATAATGAAAACATTAAGATTTCAATCAATTTTTATTGTGATTTTATTTTAATATTTCCATGATCTCAAATTTCTTGAATTTAAGATGATTCTACCTATTTTGCACCGATTGCATAAAAAAGTGCAAATGGCGAATTGATGTAGTGTATCTCTTTATTATTTTAAAATCAAAATTAAAATTGTTAAATTATTTTTAAAAATATTTTTCAACGATACTCAATAGAAAAGTTGTTTAATTTTTGATGAAATATTTTTTGAATTTAGCCAAATTCACTGACTTCACAGACATTCAATGGAACTTTAGATAATCACAATTGTGTCCCTGTCTCTAATTTGACACCACATTCTCAAGTGAGTTTACATTTGTTTGAATTTCATTTGGAATTTTGAAGAGATTTTGTCGATTTTTCAGTTATTATTAATAATATTTGGAAAATTTTACCAAATCGATTGATATAGATCTCTAGTCAGAAATAGGTGTGATATTTAAAATAACTTCTAGTTAAAACTTAATTATAAGTACTTTAGTTTATGTGCTATATTAATAAATAGTAAATAAAACTTAATAATTTAAATAATTGAATTTTCTGAATTTTTATACAATTTAAATGTATTTATAATGATATATTGAATTTCTGTGTGTTGACAATATTATTATTATTATTTTATTTATTTATTATTATTATTTTATTTTATTTATTTATTTATTATTATTAGGTTATTTTTTATCATATTCACTTTACATAGGATTTTTTACTTAATTTATTAATTCAATAACTTTTTTTTGGTCGTGTTCTTTTAAATATGGATTTCTTATTTCTCATTCAATGATGTCATTATTTTTTAATTAATTCAATTTTTTATAATTAAATATGTTAAAATAATGAGAAATTTAATAATACTTTTGTAATATTTTTGGAACTTATGTCTGATTGCTATTATTTCTACCTGTCACTTAATTACCTAAAAATTGTTCACTAAATCCACTCAATGGATATAATCATAAATTTAGCCACCATTGACGAAGAATTACAAATCGGGTACTGCAGCAGAAGTTTTAGAGGGGGTTATCAACGCACAGCTGAAATCTAAAGATGATAAATTATCCATTTTGGGAGCCGTATGTGATGTTTTGGAAACCAATAGTTCTTCTTCTGACATTGAAGATACAATTAGTCAAAGCAGCAAATCGACAACAGTATCTTTTTTCTTTTTATTATTAGACACATTAAAATTATTAATATATTTAATAAGTTCAATTTAAAAAATAATGACAATAATAATAATTATTATTATTATTATTCAATCGATTATTCAATTCTGGAAACATATTGATGTGCTAATAACCAAAAAAAACCTATAGTTAATTAAAATAATTTTTACCATTTTCATTTAGCTAAATGGTAAAAGCAAACTTTGGTTGGTTTGAAGACCTAGATATTGATTTAATTTTAAACAATTGGAATATTTATTAGGTCTGAATCTCTGGTAAAGCAATAATTAAATTACAGATTTTTTCTTGACTTGACTTGATATATTTCTATTTTGTTTGAAAACCTAGAAATTATTTTATTTTACTTGATTTTGATTGGCTGACATTATAATTGTTAATATTATTATTGTCCAATCAACTTGTTATATTAAAATTTATTTGAAATAGGAATGTTTTTTCATATATATTCTTTTCCGCTTGTTGAAATGTTACCCTGTCTGAACACTTGAGATGTGCTTAGTTACAGGCGCTTGTTTAAAGATATAATTATATTTCTTCAAGTAAATGAGAAACAAAAATAATTTGAAAAAATGTCATGGAACGCGTAAACAAAATTCTGGAATAAATAAGGAAATCCCAATTATATTTTATTATTTCAACTTTTTGACTGTCACTAATTTCTTTTCCGTAATGCAGGGTTTCATAAATAAAAGTAAAAATTTAGATAAAATATCTTAATTTTATTTGAATAAATAATTATAATAATTAAAGAACGCTTAAAGAAGACTTGAAACTTAAATAATAATATCAGCAAATAGTACAAAATCTTTATTATATATCAGAAATAAACAAATCAATCTCTCAATATCTTTTCGAAACTGTAGTTGAGATTATATAATGGAACTAATCGAAGATCCTCTTATGTCAGTTAAGATATCATTAATATGATATCTCAGGCGAGAGGGGTGCAACATAAAATTTTTTTTATTTTGATTCCTTGATTAATTATGTTATTCTACAGATACATCTTTGAAATTAAGGAATTTTGAACTCATATTTTCCACAAAGTATTTACTAATTTAATGTTAAAAATTTAACAATCAATAAAATAAAAAAATATTTTATTTATGAAGTTAAATATTAAGTTTCAATCAATTATCGTTATTGAGAAAGTCGTTGTAAAAACTATTTATAGTCAAATCAAAAGGGAAGTTTTTACAAAACTTTGACAAAGACCAGAAGATTTATGGTGGATGATGAAGAAATAACAACTACGACAACTAAGGTTGTGAGGGAAGGTTTTGAAAATAAAACTCGAGATCAAATGCAGGACAGGTGATTCTTAATTGTTAATGAAAATGATCTAGGTTGAGAGGGTACAGGAAAATGGAAATAAGAGAACTTCAGTGGCTGGGTAAAGAAGAAAGTCGACAAAAGCGGCAGTTGCACGTGAAATCATTAGGCGATCGCAATAGTCTAATTGAAAGACACAAAGCCGAAGAATTTGTATCAATTATTTATTTTTAGAAGAGTCAATTATTTTTGATAATCCTAGAGTTTAGAAAAGACCCATGAATCGGAAACGGAGAATTTTCTAAAAATTCACAAATCAAAATTAGACAAGATGGAAGTTCAAAATAACACGAATATTAACAATTTACAAAAAAAATTGATTTCCGAGAAGGTCGTTTTTTATTATTTTATTTATATTTTAATCAATATTATTATGATTATTATTTTAATTTTAAATTATTATTATTATTATTATTATTATTATTATTATTATTATTATTATTATTATTATTATTATTATTATTATTATCATAGTAACATTTGTAAAAAATGTAATTATTGTTTTTTGTTTATTTTTAATTTAATGTTTGATAAACAAAACTCTTTTTATATTTATCATTAATAATATTATATTATTGTATTTATATTATATTTTATACCTGATAATTATATTTTTATATAATTATTAATGTATTTTATTTTTATTGCAATTTTTATTAGAATTTATTATTTATAATCTCATTTTTCATTTTATCCATCTATTTATCTATTATTTTTATTTTTGAATTTTTTCATTTTATTTATTAAGTAAATAAATACATAAATGTTTTAATTTCATCAAAATAAATTTGCATCCTAATGATTACAGACCAAGAAAGAAAATGAGTTCAAGTTAGACTTCAATAAAGAATTGGAGAAAATGTTAAAAACTGTTGGAAAAGAAAATCAGAAAAAGTTTAAAGATAGTCAAAATCTGATTTATAAGGAAAAGTTCAAGATTTTCCAGGACGGTTTGATTAAGGACATCGGAGAAAAGATTGAGCTTATGACGAGCAGTAATCGGATGAGAATTTGCGAGCTAGAACTGAACTTGTTAAAAGAAAAGCAGCAAAAATTGGCAAGTTAGTTTTTGTTTGTATTGATTTGCTACATATTTTAAATCTCAAATATTGATTTTTCAAAATATTCATGATAAAATCGTTTGAGGCTTATAAATAATTTTTCAATAAAATCAGTCTAGTAGTCAGCAGCCATTACTTTTTTTCACGAATTTCACCATTGATCTAATAATATCAGTAGTGCTTTAGATGTTAATTGATATATTCTCGTTGTTCCATTGGTCTTTTTTTTGAAAACTTTGATTCCGTTCAAAATAATTTTATTCTTTTATATATTCTGGATAGTTTGAACGTACCAATTTCGATTTTCTGTGGAATTTTATTATTTTTGTACGATAAAAATATAAATTTTTTCTCAAAATATTGACGTGTGCACACTTAAATTAAGTATTTTAATCAATATTTATCGATTGAAAAAAATTCAATAATTTGTAATATTTTATGTCGATGATCTGAATTTTCATTATAACTCATTTTTAATTTTTTCAGATTACGATTTATTATTGATTGTTATTAATTTTATTTTTTTATTGAAAATTTAGTTATAACTTATTATTTACATTTTTAATTTTATCTATTCATTTTTTTTATTATTTTATTTTTATTTTTTTATTTGATTTTTTAAACTTTTTTGGTATTATTTTCAAGAATTGTTTTAAAAAAGGAAAACTAGAAAATGTTGTGATTCTTGCAATAAACCCATGTGTACTGAACACTGATACAAACTATAGAATGTAATTCTTGCTGCCAATTAAACAACTAATATTTGTCTTATCATATTGTCTTTGTTTTACATCTGTACTTACATTTGTACTTACATTTGTACCTATCCCACATTTTAGCCACATACTTTGTATTGCTGATTTTTCTGTTGACAAAAAATAAATTTATTTTTTAAATAACATAAATAATAAAATTGTAGAGATGCCAAAAAATTCAGATTAATATGGCTTCAGGAAAAATAATTATCAATGTTGATACATACAAAAACAGACAAATATATTTAAAACCAAATTTTCGAAGCCTTTATGAAGACTGAATCATTAAACGTAAAATTTATTACATGAAATATTGAATAGATGTAAAAGTAATATCTCATTTAATATATAAACTAATTAATCATATTAATAATAATAATTATTTTCTTATTGTAATAAAACTTTTATTACGATTAGATAAATTATCGTTTTTTAAAAACTTTAAACATTTTACACATTCAAACTTTAACAAAATACAATTTAAAAATTTTAATTTAAAAATTTTATTATTTCTTTATTTTAATTTTAAAACTTAGTTTTTATAATATCCTTACAATTATTATTATTTTTATTTATTTATTTATTATTATTATCAATATTATTTTATTTTTTTATTTTATTATTATTATTTAATACTTTTTATTATTATTATGATAAATTTTATTAAATTTATCTACACATTTATACAATGTAATAATTGCTTAATCTTTAAATGAACATTTGATAAATGTTAACAGAATTTACAATGCTATAATAAACCTGAAATTACTTGGTTGTAATTTTTATAAAAGATTAATATAATAAATAAATAGTTTGTAAAGGAATTAAAAAAATATTTTTGCATCTGTTGCAGAATTTTTTAAGGAAAAATCGAAACTTGTTGTTGATCAATGCCAAGCACAATATCAGTTGGAAACTCAACACCAAAAAGAAATGTTTATGTTGATAAGGCAACAGCTGAAACACCGACAGGACAAGGAAATCGAACATTTGGAAAAGGTTATAATAATTATTCATTTTATATAATACTATAAAACATACAGTTCCTGTTTTTTAAATTTTTCAAGTATTATTTTAATTACCTCTTTCTTCGTAATATTTTTTTTTATTTTCTCACAAATTTTTAACCTGTCACATTTTGATTTTTAAATTATTAACTTCTTGTGTTTATTTATTTTTAAAAAGATCGATGATTATTGATGAATTGTGGTATCAATTTTTTGTTATTTGTATAATAATTATATCAATTATTTTTATACATTATTGAATTTAATTTTAAGTTACGGAAATAGATTTATTGATTGACATTGAAAAATAGAATAGCTTTGATTTTTTAAATATTGATTTTAATAATTTTTTAATGTTAACAGAAACAAGCTTTTGATTTATTTTCAGACATTTTTAAAATAATTACACGAATAACAATGAGAATTGTGATGATAATTCTAAGAATGAAACCTATATTTTTATTAATTTTATTTTTTGTTTTATATAGATATACTCGTTGACGTGAGTTTTTCTTTTTATCTTATTGATTTTTATAAAATGTCATTTCAGTTATCATAAACTGTTTCCGATCGATTGGCACTTTGTACAGCACTTTTTCTGTATTCAAAACAAATATTGATTTTCTGAATTTCATATTCCAATTTTCTCTTCATTTGTACACAATGATTAAATTTTAATTCCTTTTCATGATGATTCCAATGACAATTCTTCAATAATACTTTAATCCTTTCAGTGAATTTCAGTTAATGGATGCAATTTATAATCTCGTGGAATGACACAGAGAAATAAAAGAATTGGACTCACTGACCATTAAGTATTTGTTGTTGTTAGTGAAATAAACGAAATAGATGGAAGATATCTGAAGCTTTGTTGAAAATGGTTTTATTTATTATCACATTTTTATTGATAAACTTAACACAAAACACTTTAAAATGTGCACTAAAAATGGCAGAGTTCTCCATGATAATATTTTGAAGTTCACTATATTCTTTGTAATAAGTTAAGTAATGTTACAGTTATAAGAATTTTCGTAATAATTTTTATTAATAAGCTTGTAAAATAAAGATTTTATATTTAACTTTTTTATTAAAACATTTTAAAAACACGGAGATATTGATTTCATCGATTTTGTGTTTTATTACTTGTGGGGTTACCAGTTACAAAGAATTAAAGGATTGAGAATTATGACCATCAAAGGAACTAGGTTACATAAATGGGAATAATAATAATAATAATAATAATAATAATAATAATAATAATAATAATAATAATAATAATAATAATAATAATA
>JBBMKC010228612.1:0-11688 GCA_037834085.1 Bipalium vagum | reverse complement strand
AATAATAATAATAATAATAATAATAATAATAATAATAATAATAATAATAATAATAATAATAATAAAATTAATAAAAATTATAAAAAGAAAATAACTCTAAATTCAAAATTTCGGACCATCATTTATAATTGACCATTATAATCCACTAACTCATAAATGTGGCAGATCGATTTTCTCTCATAGATTTTCTTTTTAACAAAGGATTTATAAACCTATGCTTCATCAATATGAATAATACTTCCTGGTCGAACAACTCTTTCAATTATCCGTAATATTGATAATTTACTTTTGTTCTCAATGTAGGTAAAAAGATCTATTGAGGGGCTATAACTACAATTAACTATGTACAAAGCCCTATATTGCTGGTTTGGAACTCTCCCTCTATGATCTACTGGTTAAGCATTGCTTCATCAATTTGAGCAATTGAGTCAGGTCCACCTACAATGATTGGATACAATTGGTAATATTCTTTAAAATTACTTCTTAGTTTGTCAACTACTTTATGTAAAGCAGTCTGCTTTATTTCCACATATTTTAAAATATTGAATTGCAATAAACTTGTTTCCCGATAGTAAATTACTTTATTAATTCTGTTAATTGTATTAAGATATCTTCAAAAAGAGGAATGTTTTCTTATGGACACCCAAAATTTATATTTTTTAAAATTATTATAACATCTTCAACCAAGATTATTCTTATTTCTGCTTGTTTTCTTCAAATGTATAGCAATTTTGCATTCTTCACAATCCATAACCTTTTTAATCAATGCGTTTTCAATCATCCATTTTATTAAATTAGATGTGCTTGCACTAATTAAAAATGTTTATGTTAGCATTTTTCTTTTTGTTCGTATATATAGTACTTCTATAGTTGAACCCCTACTTCTAATTATATAATTTTTAATCACCAAGATTGCTAATTGATCCCGTGGGTCAATTAAAAATTATGGGGTAAAACTTCTTTTACAGAAACACATTGGCTAAAAATTTATAAAAAATAATTTTTTTTAAAAGTAGCTCAAATTTTTCCATAAATTTTCTTTTTCTCAACAAAATATTTTAAGAAACCTTTTTTCTAGTATGATCTTTGTAAAAGATTGTTCAAATGTGTTCGACTCAAAATGACGTCATCAAGGTATACTTCATTGAATTATTCACAAATTAAATTTTAAACGAATTGAACTTTAAAATTAAATTAAATTCTTGGATAAAAAATGAAAATTATATTACATTTTGAAAATTATTTTATCAAAAAATTATTTTGATTTTTTTTTAAAAAAATTTTTAAATAAATCGATATGTGTGATACATTATTTAAAATTTAATTAAAATAAAATCAGAAGATTAAGGGTGACTTTTTAAAAATAATGATAAAAATAAAAATTAATTTTATAATTTTTAAATAAAAAATTTTATTTTTTTTATAGCAATCAATATTTTAAGTATCTTTAAGTAACTTATTATTAAATATTAAACTGAACCTGTCATTATTTATTAAAAATAAAATAATTTTGTATTATAATGAAACATAAAAATATTCTCGTCTAATATTTTTAAGTATATATTTAATTAATGAATGAAAATTCTGTGATAATTAAAACAATCGATAAATCCAACGTACATTTACATATTCAGAACTACTTGGAAATCGTGATAAATAAATATAAATTTAAAAAATTATTCACTATCTTAAGCAACCAGAACTATTTAAATTAATACATAAAACCAAAATTTGCCAGTTTGAGTATTTAAGACCACAAAAGACCCCATCAGTCCATATCAGCCATCATACATCATTTTGCAAAAGGGAAATATTTGCAGTTTCCCAAAATGAGCCTTTGAAGTTTTGCTGTCTGGAGAATGCGATGAGGATTGTGATAACAAATCTCCTAAATAGACTCCTGTTCAAATTTTGATAATCAATTTTTTGATTTCATGGCCACTTATAAGAACGGATTAAATTTCCCATTTTGCTGGAGATAAATTTTCATTTTATATCTTCTGAGACATTATGATTAAATTTGAAAGGAAATCAAATACAATAATAATAATTAAATTTTTACGTCATTTAAATTCCAAATTATTTTGACACTCTTTCATTGTCAATTGAATTCAATTAGAAGAATGAAGAAAAGCAAGATCAGAAAATATAAATAAAATTTTCAGAAGAAATTTGTTTTTTAATGTTTCTTGAAAGGGTTCACTATATATACTTGGTAGTCTGAAGGACTAAACATTGTTAAAAGTTTATTAAAATAGAAGATAATACAAATATAACAGGAATCTGTGGAATCTTTCAAATATTAGGCTGTCAAGCATGATATTTTTCCTGATTAAGTTAATCTTTGTAAGCTGATAAAATATTAATCAATTGTCTTAATTAATCAATATTATTTTATAATGACATAACAGACTGCCGACACATTAATATTATATTTGGCTAAAAATTTAATTTACAGCAAAAAATATCAAATTGGTCATCAAACAGATAATTTTGACCTGACATATGAGTCACGTGATCATGCAGAATTAAGTACGAATTTAAGATCATTGTTGATGCTAATCCATCTAAGAAAGCTTATAAATTATCGGTAAATATTGGTGTCAGCAAACAAGCAATGTTAAATCATTTAGTTCAAATAGCAAAGCTGAAAATGTTTGATATATGGGTTTCACACGAACTTTATGAAAAACAGAAGTAAAGCATCGGAAGTTTGTCTGATCTTGCTTTTTCATCACAAATCTGGTCCATTTTTGAATCGAATTTTTACTTGAAACGAAAAATGGATGAAATACGATAATACCAAACATTCAGTACAATGGTTGTACAATGATGAACTACCGAAACACACCACAAGGAGTTATATTCATCATAAAACCTGTTGGTGAGTGTTTTGTGTTTTAGCGTAGGTGTGATTCGTAATGAATTTAAGAATCGGCTTTATCAATCAACCGGTTGGACAAAATGATTCTTAAACTTAAGTAAAAGCAGATTGGTCAATAGTTCCACTACTATCTTATTGCATGATAATACTAGACCAAAAACTGTTAAATACCTGAAAAACTGCAAGAATCGGAATTGGAAGTTCTTAATAATTCTCCATACTCACCAGAGATAGCCACCAATAACTATCATTCCTTCTGCAATTTGGACAACTTTTATCAGGAAAACAATTCAATTATAACAATGATGTAAAACACTCGTCCGCCAAAAAAATAATCAATTAATTTTGTATATAACAATAAACATAACACAATTACATTTGAACTATCAAGGATCATAAAAAAACACTACTAAAAAAAGTTAAAACTGAAAAAAAAATTGTCAAATCCCCTGAAGGAATCTGTGTTTTTTAGTTTTTTTTGTCAGTTTTTCGATGTTATCCACTGCTACTTCGACAATGTTACAAGCAATGGCACGCATTCCATGCTCATAAAATGGTGAAATGATTTCTTTTCAAATGATTTCTGAAATTTATTCTAGTGTTACAATTCAATCTGTTTCAAAGTCCAATAATTTGATGAAATGTGGTTTTCTTATTCCAGTCATAATGATAAATGAAATACGAATTTTTATCAATCTTGAATTATTTGCTTATCTTTTAAAATAATGCGCATACAAAAATGGCGATATCTAATTAATTTAGATTGATTAAACAACAGGTTTTTATTGAAAATGAACTCATTATATTTTTTAAATACCAAGAAATAAAAAGCCTATCTCGTTGTTATGGTAAATTTTGATTGAGAAACAAAGTTTTACTTATAATTTTCTTAAAATTATTATTTTATTTATATTATTTACATTTCTGTGTAATTTAAAACGTCCAAAAAAACTAATAATTTTCATATTTTTTGAAGTTATTTAACAAAAAATTTTAAATAATTGTACCTCGTTTTAAAAGATAAAAAAGGAAATTATTTTTCTGCAAAATTATATTTCTTAGAACTGTGCTTCAGAAATTAGATTGAAGCAATTTTCATTGAATATTTTTCGATGATTAAATCATTGAAAGGGAATTAAAATAATGAAACATATTTAAAGAGAGACCCTTTGATGTATTTCATAATTGAGTTGTTCTCAAATTTTTGCTGAATATTTATATTCAGTTAAATATTGGCAACTTCGTAAATAATACTTCAGAATATTCCAAAGTTAGAATATTTAAGAATTACCAAGAATGTTAAAAAAAATATAAGAAGAAACAAATCTGAAATTAATTTTTAAAATTTTTATTATTTATTACTAAATTAATTGATTTTAATATTTAAATTTTTATTATTAATTATTCATTTTTGATTAAAACGAGATATTGATCAATATTAAATTTATTGATTTACATCGAATATTTTTTGAATATTTACTTGTAAAATTTTTAATACAAAGAATCAAAAACAGATTTACCATGCATTTGGATAATCAATTAATTTCAAAAATCAAAATACGCGTTGTATCAAAACCGAGTTAAAAAAGTAAATGAAGAATAAATGAACAAAAATCATATTATTAATGAAAGATAACCTAAACAGTAAATGAAATACATTAGTTTTCCCTAAATTATTTTTACTCGAAATGACTTACCTTAACAAGAAAAAACTAAATTCATTGTGGGAAAAACAATATTGCAGTTTACAGCTCTTCGGTAGTCAAACATTCATTCATTTTATGCATTTCCAGTAGATTCATTCTCAAACGTCTTCAAATATTTGAATAATGCAGAAAACGTATATGGGTCTTTAATTAAATTTCCTTAATTGCAGTTTTAATGAAGTTTCCACTATCAAAGTAACATCAAATTAAATCAATTTTCAAATCTAGATTCATATCTAAATTTAAAATAATTTTCATCAATTATTTATTTAAACAAAATCTAAAAACGTAATTTCTAAAAACATATATTTAAATAAAATATATTTTTACAAAAAGTAACAGACAAGCTCATTTCCTTGATTTTGATACAACTGGCATTTGACATTTCGTTTAAAAGTTTATACATATTATGTTGATCTGAAATTAGAGAATCCTCCAAAAGTTTGTTCACCTCCTGTAAAATTTACTAATAATTTACTAATTTGTGTTTTAATAACTTAAATTTTAAATTATTGACTTATTATTGACTTATTATTTTTATTATTATTAATTATTATGTTAATTATTTAATTCTTATAATTCTTATAGCGTTTATTTCAGTTACAGAATGGCAAGAAAAATATCATAATTTAATAGAAATATCATAATTGTACTAAGGAAGAGTGGGAAAACCTGGAATTAAATTCAATTAGATTTACAGAATCAATATTTCACCAGTGTATCTAGATGTTGGGATCCATAGAAAAAGAGGTCCCAACACCAATCAACTCAAATTCAAAGCCCACAAAGGAGCCGGAACCGCTACAGCCAGAGCAAGAGCTTATGGAGGATGATTCTCCAAAGATCATAATTGACAATTAACAAACATTTGAATTCTGAAACTTTGCATGAAAAAGCCTTGTGAGGCTTACTTTCTTTTATATTTTGACTCTTTTCATGTCTTATTTTATATTTTATTTTATATTTTATAAAAAATAATAATATTTATATTATATATTCGTTTTTAGTTAATATAAATAAATTAAATAATAATAATATAAAGTGTGGGTTGAAGTTAATTAAAACTTAACCCACAAAATTGGTAAAAATAATTATAATGAGTAATAATGAATAATCGTAAATTAGAAAATAAAACTTACTAAAAATACATTAATATGAAAAAATATTAATGTGAGGGAGACTATATTTAGTAAGTTCTATAATATAAGTACTTTCTTAAAATAGCAAAAAACCCCCAAATTATTCTATTAATGGAAAGTTTTATTTTCCACCAATCAAGAGATCAGAAATGTGAAAATCAGGAGTATATAAGCTCTTGGTTTTCTCATTCAAATCGCAATTAACTTCGCTCCGACAAGTTAAGCTGGTAAAAGGTAATAAATACGCTTCTGCTATATAAAACGTTTATCGATCTCTTTTGAGAGAATTCTAAATAATTAAATAATCATTAACGTATCCAGAGCAAATACTCTCCAATACGTTCTTTTTATTAAATCTTCTCATTTCTGTTTTTTGTTTTCTTGGGAATTCGATTCTGCTTCGCTCTTTTAGCATCAGGGCTTCTTCGGTTATCAGAAAACCAAGAAGACTTTAATTAATTAATATTATAATTGTGATAAGGAAGATTTGTATTTGTTTTACAAAATATATTTTTGTAACAAAAAATGTGTCATCTTAGTTGATTTAATTAGACGTAGTTCATATCCTAGAATACCTATTTGTTACACTACCTTTGACGTAGTTGGTGAGCCCAGTTCTAATCTATATTAATAGTGTTAGCATTTTATATTTTCGAGATTAGATCTCGCAGTAAACGTCGAACTAAACCCTTACATAGATATGGAATGAAAAAGATTTGGCAAAAAAGATTTTAAGAACAAACGAAACTAAAGATTTAGTTCGCATTGGAAGACCCCGAAAGGTATCAATAAGAAGTGAAAGATTACTCAAAAGAATTTCAATATCAAACAATAACCTTTCTGTGGCACAATTAACCAATGACTTCTTATCTCAAAGCATTACTACAATATCATCGAGTACAATGAGAAGAATCCTCAAAAAATATATATTCCTATTTTTTTCCTTTCCTATCAATAAGACAAAGACAAAAAAGGATGTTATTGGCCAACAAGCATTTTGGGATTTTAATAAGTGGAAAAATGCTGTCTTCAGTGACGAAAGCATTTCCAAGTGATATAGTCAGCATGGGAAACATTTGGTGTTATGGATAACAAATGACAAAGGCAAATCAGGAAATGTACACCAAACTATGAGTCACTGACCTAAAATACATGTACGGGGATGCTTTTCTTCGAATTGTGTGGGATTATTAAAGAAGGTAGAAGGTTCAGTGGATGCCAAATTATATCAGAGAAGAATAGTAGATGACATTGATGACGTTGCTAAATGCTTAGTAATCCATGAGAATAATTTCATATTCCAACAAGACATGTCACCTCCACATACAGCCCTGAGAACTTATAAGTACTTTAAAAGTAAAAATATTGATAAGCTAGATTGGCCAGGAAATTCTCCGGATGTTAACCCAGTCGAAAATATTTGGGGATACCTTAAGCATGCAATGCAACATGTTCCATGCCATTCCAAAGAACAATTGTGGAAAGCAGTTCAACAACACTGGTACTCTTTGGATAGAAAATATTGTCAAAAACTCGTGAAATCAATGTCGATGCGAGTCAAATCTATTCTCAATGTGAAACGGCATCAACTAAGTATTAAAATGTAATTGTCGTAAATATTTTATAAATATGTCTTGACTTACATTCGTTTTTATTTATTTTGATAGGGAGTGAACAAACTTTTAGAGGGTACTGTAATTTGTGCTTTTAAAACCGAAAATGAAAATTATATACTTTTAAACTATAGAAATGTATACATTAACAGAGATTCCATTGCATTTCATTTTCATTTTTCCCAAAGTTAAGGCAATTTATAAACCCCACTTTGATAAATGTTTTGTTTTCGAGATACAAAAAGCTTCTTAAATATCTTTTGTACTACCATAGCTGTTACAGACTTTCTGAGAGGACGTTATCCAAATAATAATCATAAAGAAAT
Organism: Bipalium vagum; assembly: GCA_037834085.1. Taxonomy (NCBI): domain Eukaryota; kingdom Metazoa; phylum Platyhelminthes; order Tricladida; family Geoplanidae; genus Bipalium; species Bipalium vagum. Next base: position 4,020 of record JBBMKC010228612.1, on the reverse strand, counting down.
AGATAATGTGGTTATGTTGAGTGGAGAGAAAATTCAAGTCAATGCTCCTTTGCTTTTTGTGGAGTTCGTTCTGTTGTGGCCATGGGTTGTTTTTCAAAATAATTGAAATTTTTCTGTTCACAATCAACAGGTGAATATTTTTAATTTTGGTGCATATGATCCGTTTGGATAAGGTAAAGTTTTGGTGTTTTTCATTCATATTGTCTTAAGAATTTGTAATAACCTATTACTACTTCAGTTAGACACTAACAAACTTTATAATCCAATGTTAAATTCAACGGTTAATGGCAATGTACTAAGTATATTAGTCTCAAGCAATCAATTTATGGTACACAATGAAGTACTAAATGGTTTGGTTTTTAAATTACTCTATTCGTAATGAAAATTCTTCTGAATAAATTTTTCTAAAATCTTATATTATTTTCTTTTTCTTGGTTATATTTGTTTGTTAGAATAAGTATTAATATCAAAACAAATGATAGGTTTAATATCATCTGTTTTGCTTGTTATGAAGTTTTGCAATATAATAAAAATTAATTATTTCGTTCTTGTGTGATTCCAACAATAGAAATAATTTTAAATTTAATGGAAAATCATATTACGAGTATTGAGATGTTTAGTATATTATTTTGTTTTTTTCCTGCCAATGATAGCCCCAATTTAAAGAATTAAATATAGGGATTTCATTCGATATAGAGCATTTTGTCTTTCTTTTAAATGATTAATTTAATCCCAGAGTAATATTATAGTATATTTGTAACTATATAGTATGTTAATTAAATTTAACGCAAGTGGTTGTTATTATGGTCGCTGTGTTTCCATTAAACGCTTTGCTAACGAAAAAAAAACCATTCTGTAAGTCTGGATTCTAAAAAAATGTATAACATAAAAAATATACAATTCAGTGATATTGAAGTTCAACCAAATATAGTTTTAAATAATTTAATATTCATTACATCAATCGATGTCACATGATTTTTTGATTATTTGTATTTTTAGTTGTATAAAATTATATTTAGACATGAAATTTAAAATAAATGCTCATCATATACAATTCTGGGTACTATTTTACCATAACAACCCTTTGTTATAAGCAGACCAATCATAATACAGGGTTATTTTAAGATTTTATTTTATATAGGTCATTTATGTTGTTAAAGTAAAACATAACTTAATTATATCATACAAATCAATTTTCAAATAAGACGTAATGGTTCCTTTGACTTGATAACGGATTGGACAGCACAGCATTGTTTATTTGGTTCTATTTTACTTCAACAACATAATGATCTATATAAAATAAAATCTAAAAAACCCTGTTATGATTGGTCTGCTTATAACACAGGGTTGTTAAAGTAAAATAGTAACCAATTCTGTGTTATTTTCATAAAAGTAAGGCGATGCACAAAATTTTATACTTTATATAGAAAAGATTCAATGAGCAGACTTTAACGAAAACCCTTTTTTCTAGATTTAGTACTGAAAATTTTAACCTTCAACATCATCCACATACTAAAATACCAATGAAGCCTAATGGTGATAATAAATAGATTGACATTTATGTCGAAGTAGTGTAAGAGAATGAGTTAGATAGATTAACTGCAAATGAATTAAAAATTTTAAAAATATATAATAGCTATTTGAATATAACTAATGCCAATGTAAAAAAATGTTTAAAGCATGTTTTACATGACATTTTTGGTTGTAAGCAAAATTAACCAGATTATCATATTGAAATATTTCAGTTAATTTGTAATCATGTATTTTTCATAATACTGCTTCATAATACCCACGGAGTTTTCCAAAAGATATTTCAATCTACATAGATCAATTATGACTTTGTTGAATAAAAAATTGAATTTATTTTATTTTGTTTAAAGTATAAAATTTTAGTATTTTATAAATCAAAACACTGAAATCCCAACTCTTCAAGTGTCATTATATTAGCTATCATATAATAGAGATAATATAATAATATTTGATATTAATAATAAGACTAACTTTTTTAATTCTATATAAAACGGTGCTGATATTAATTTTAATAAAATTTTATACAAAAGAAATAAGAATTTGCATATGTACTGAAAAATCTACATAATATAATAATAATAATTAATTAAACTTGTATGTAATTCTAATATAGTCTTTGAAATTAAAGTTAAATTATGATTTTGGTTTTTGCAGTATTATATGTTGTTAAGATTAATGTTCCATTTACTTTATAAAATTAAATTTTTATTAAAATTAGTGGTCATCAAAAATCATTTTTATTATTTAAGATTAACATTTAATTAAGTTTTAAATTTTAAAGAAAATTATTTTAATATTTTAATAGTTAATTTAAATATCATTAAATAAAATTAATTTTAAAGATTACTCTTAAATCAAGAGTTTGAAATAAAAATTAAATGTTATGAAATTAAATAATAACAATTACAAACCAAATAATCATATCTTAATTTGTTTATCGGAAGCAAAAAATGTTTTATTTTTCAAAGCTATATTTATTTTGCTTTTGACTGATTTGAAATAACAGTTTTTCATCTTCATTTCAATGAACATTTCTAATTTTGGAAATACACCTGAAGATAGAGTTATTAACTATCACAAAAATCATTACAATTGGATTGATAAAGCAATAACAGCTGACGAAGTTAATGGTTATAGATAAATTTGCATAAATTATTTAATTACTTAAGCATCATAATATTAGATATTGAAAGTGCCGTTCATTGTTATATCAAAGGTTTGGAATTTGCAAATATGTGTTTAAAAGAGAACGTTACGGGAACAAGTAATTATTTATAAAAGAACTTAGATTTTTAAAATTTAATCTTCAAAAAATATCAGATCATACTCAAATAAAAGCAAAAGAAGTGCAAGAAAAAATGAAAAACAATAGACAGTCTTTTATCGAGAGGCTTGAATATTTGTGTCAGTTATATTTTTATATTTGATTTGAAATTTTCAATTTTAATTAATCAATCGATAACAATATTAAAATTTTATAAACATTAATAAAGATTTCTTATTTAATCGATTTGCATTAAAATAATAGTCGATAATATTGTTACTGAATCTTAATTCGCTTTATTAATATAATTCATAGTTTTTATAAAAACTAAAAGTAAATAATCAATTTAAATCATCAGTTTTCTAAAATCCTGTCGTGAAAATGATTTCTAAAATTTAAAATCTGGAGTAATATTATTGTTATCAATTTTATAGAAGACAACGCCTCAAATTAAACTGATCTGTTGGGAATTTGAAAAAATTGATTATTTTATAAACTGGTAATAATCCAAACAAACTAAAATACGATTCGGTAAAGATTTCACCTGTGACATTGGTGCTTTTTTTCCTTCATCGGTTCGAATTTTTTTATGGAAGATGTAAACACAAATATTCTGATGAAAATTTCATTTTAATTAGAACGATGTGATAAGATTGTCACGCGATTCACATTTTGACAGGTTTTGATCGATAATTTTATTTATAAACGATTAATTATAGTCTTTATTGATCAATAAATACGTGAGGTGAAAAATAGGGTAAGTGGTCACATTGGTCAAAGCTTTTGTTTTATATTTCGTCCAATTATTGATGCATGTCACAGTTAAGTATTATGCTTTTGCCCAGCTTTAATTATTTACATTTATCGATTGGTAAGAAACAATCCTACTCATTTCCTTTAATATTTTTAATTTCACTTAAAAATGTAAGAGAAAGTAATAATTATCGATTTTTCAGCAGAATATGTTAAGGTATTTGTAGATTTTTATAAAATTTTATTTAATAATAATAATATTCTAATCTATAATAATTTCATAATAATATTAGTAATATTTAAAATATTATATATTATTAGGGCACGGATTTTTATGACATGTCATAAAATATTTTTTAGGTCATATTTCAACGTAAAGTCATATTTTTTATTTTTAAGTCATATATTTAATTATTTAAGTCTTAATTTAATGCTTGTTTAAATAATTAATATTATTTAAAATAAGAAATTCA
>JBBMKC010228601.1:0-11689 GCA_037834085.1 Bipalium vagum | reverse complement strand
ATATATATATATATATATATATATATATATATAATTATTATTATTAGAGAACATATATAAAGCTGTTTTAAGCATCGGAACGAATTTGTCTCATTCCAAAGCCATCAGAGATTTTTTCATTGATATTATGGAAAAAGTAAATATTGAATAAATTCCTTATGCTTAATTTTACTTTAACCGGTATTTATGAGAATCACCTGCGATATAATGATTTATTAATCTTCAATTCTCAGATTTTCTCAAGTCTTTTTCATACTGTCACCAATTTATTATTTAAAGAAAATCAATATATATAGTTTCTAAGAATCTGATGAATCTGATGTTTCTTTTAGAAATAAATTATAGATCTCCAGATATATGGGGAAATTTTTTCCATGTAACCACTTTTGGAAAATCATGGAGAATCATTATGAAAGATATCACAGATATTTATAATTTATGATGTTCTAACTGACTTATATCACTTGTTTTGTCACGCTTAGTGTTTTATTTTTAATTTTTCCTCAAATTTATTTTATCAGTCTCACTCTTTACTGAATCGAAAAGCTGATAAGCAAAAATTCTGTTGAAATAAGGTCTTTAATTTTTCATTATTTATAATATTTATGTTCACATTTTAATCTATTATTCATATAAAAATTATTATTGCTTTATTTTCCCATATTAAGATTTATTTAAGTGATTATTAGAGTAATTTTTGTCAAAAAAGTGAATCCTAAAAGTCAATTAATTAGATATTTTAAAATTATCCTAATTTATCTGTATTTATAGATTTAAGATTAATAAGATTACTAAATTAAATGTGATAGTAGCAAAAAGTATTGCTAATATCTACCCTAAAGAGTTTCATGTGAACTCTAACAGTCAACCTTAGTTTAAATTATGATTACATTTTGTGCCTAGTGGCAAAATATTCTTTGTGAAATCCCATAGAAGCTCAAAAAACAAAAAGTTTGTGGCAATCACCGACTCAAATAAAAAAAATCGATGAGCCACTTATAACTGGATCAAATTCATGAAGCAGACAAGATTTGGCTAAATTAACGCTCCAAAAATTACGTTGTCACCTTGCTTAGTCCCCTGACTTGTCTCCACCGACTACCATATGTTTAGATTTTTAAAGCATTTCGTACAGGGTCAATGATTTAAAAAAGAGAAAGATCTCGTGAGTGCACTTTATATATCCTATTATTGGAAAACCAGAAAACTGGTTTGTGGAAGGGATTTGAAAAATTTCCTATTTTGTGGAAGAAATGTGTATAGGCAAATGGACATTACTATGTTTAAAATTATCTGTACTACCTGTGCTTAATAAATAATTTTATTCAAATAAGCAAGAACTTTTGAGAAAACCTCATAATCTAGGTTATACTTGTTCTGGAATAGACAAATTCTTCAAAAAATCATTTCGCCGATTTCAGGAAACTGTCATGAATCAGACCGATTTGTGACAGCTGGATAGTCAATATTACTTAATGCGATTTCTGTTTCGGTGCTTCAAACCACTGAGCCAATTGTAGTCAATTTTAGATTTTTTCATAATTATGTTGAGAACCGGATCACTTCAATTACGAATAATCAGCGCCGATTACATTTCATAACGGCAATTCGTCTGTTTCTCTTTCTTCTTGTGCGGTACTCATTTGTTGTGTTTTTCTTTTGTCTCATTGATTTGAGTGATTTCAGAACTTGGATACCTTACACTAAATTATTTAGCCATCTCTATGAATGTTGTATGTAGACCGGATTCCACTAAGGCCTATAATTTTCCGTTGTCAATGTCTAATGGTCCATTACCATTCACTTCATTTTCGGGGTTCTCGTTAGCTGTATTCCTGTCTTGTCTCTGGTATGTTTTCAGAACTATTTTATATTCAAAAAGGTAAATTTCCAAGATTTTATTTCTTTTCATCATTGACCAATTACCTAAAATCATATTAAGATTAAAAATAGACATTAAAATTTTTATAAAATTACAGAGCTGTTTAAGTTGATATACAATATGGTATTAAATATTGAAGCATTTAAAAAATTTTACACTTTGAAGTTCAACTGTGCAAAAGACAACATTTCCCATTTATCAACCTAATGATTTCTCACGAATTTCATAAATAATTGCTTTACAATAGACAAAGTGCTAATTAATTGTATTCAGATTATCGAACCTTATCGGCAATGTCTATTTTCCATTAAAGAAATCGATAATTTTCAAGAAGCATTTTGTCAAAGTATGTTAGAGTATAATTTTGTAAAAAGGTAATGCAGAACATAATCACATTTTTGTCCTTATGAATTATTTGTTTCAGAGCTCAGATTGTACGATTTTTACAAACGCTTTTTAATTGCGTCTTGGTATTTTATCAAAGAGTTATATTGTTTGAATAAATGTATGAATTTGTTTATTATTATTATAATAATAATTATTATTATTTTCTATATTGTCATCACATTTCAAGTAAAAAAGTATAAATTTTTTCAAATAATTAAAATAATTCTATTTGTCTTCAATATTTTCACGTGATTGTGTTTTCAGGCGTCTCATTTGGAATAAATCCTGTATGACGAAAGCAATCTATACTTCTTAAAACCGAATCTAAAGATTTCCTTAATAAATTTAAAGTATTTAACAAATTCATATTAAAAATATAGTATTCATTTCAAACGATACCATTATTTTCTGAACAAGATGTTTACAATAAAAGCTTTTGGGAGACTGAATAATTTTGGCATCCAGTGGTTGTGTTTTGGATGTAATACCCGGTGGTAAGAAAAATATATGGATATTTTTTAATTCAGGTTTGATATGGGATGGACATTAAAGGGACATGTCTATTTTTGCTGCATTATACTATGTAAATTTATTAAGTACTCTGAAGATGTTAGACGTTATTAATAGTTTTTCAAATTTACAAATTACTTTTAAAGGATACTTTTCTCCAGTTATGGATACGGTTAGTAATACAGTGATTCGTTCTTTGGATTTCTTTCCTCTACATACTTTTTCACTTTTAAATGATAATGTCTTATCTAGAGTGAGGCGACCTAAGTATTGATTTATTTCGGGACTTTGAAGTTCATTCACTTTAGACAATTTTCCATTTTACATACATTTATATTAGATGAACTGTACTATATTATGAAATAAAAAATCATAAGTGTTAGTTAAATTAAATTTTACATAAATTTATTACGGAACTGATTAAAAAGTAACAAATTTTATGAGTATTATATTTGATTAGGTTGAATAAACTTTAATTTTGGGTAAATAAGTTCGGTTTGATATTTAATTTAGATCATTTCAAAGACATTTAGTACTTCAAAAGTCCATGTCTAACAAAAATTCTTCTATGTTATCAAACAGTCTCTTCGTGTCTCAGTTCATATGGCAAACATCTTCATTCATAAATCTTTTAAATGGCTGCAAAAACCTAGAAGTTAATCTATCAGCATTTAAAAATTTTGCAAACTCATGTTATGATCGACAAAGATTTTATATTGATTAGTTAATATAATTCATTGTCTTCCAACTTTTTCGAGTTGTCATTGGCACTAAAATTAGTCATCTTAAAAAATTTACACCATATTATGCCTGATTTATCGCTCGGAGCAATTTCATCACGAGCTTTAGCTGCTGTCTTTCAAATGGATATAAAATTATAACATCGAAAAATGACTGGGGACAGCCATCTGTAAAATTCTTCGGAGATATATGAAAAAAAGGAGGTGGACCTGATCTAGACATCGTTTGCAAAATATTGAAAATACCAGCACCTAAGACAATAAAATAAATGTAGTCGGTATTATTATATTGGTAATTATTACCGACGGTAAATTCAAGGATTTGTCACAATAATGGGTCAAATGACAAATTTGCTTCGAAAAGATACGTCTTTCAAATGAAAAATGAACAAGACCAATTATTGAAAACGCAACTATCAGAAAATTTAATATAATGATAAATAAATATAATGATAAAACATAATAATAAAACACATAATAGTGTACAAGCAACGACATACATCATTCAACGATATAATTTACAGTATCAGGATTAAGCTAATACAAAAAATAGTATAAATATAAAACAGGAAGTCATAATTTTGCCTCTTAAAAATTTTGAGTTCAACAGTTTATTGCAACTATTATCTACAAAACTAAATAATTACAGAGTTTATTAGAACTCCATAAAGATATAAAAGATATTAAAAAATAAAACTGTAAGTGAATTATTATATTCACTCAATTTAATTAACGAAAATTACGCAGAGCGTGAATATATAATTTACCCTCTCTGCTTTTGTTAAAATTTTAATCATTTCCATTTTTTTCTTTTTGTTTTATTTTATTTAAACGTGCACAATTGAAGCTAGATTTGGCAAAATTATCAACAGTAAGAAACGATTTCATAGGGCACTAAATGTGTTAAAGATTGATAACAATAAGAAATTTTTAAGGTTAGTGAAGAAATATGAAAATGTGTTCATAGTAGATAATTGGGATATCAGATACACACATCTGATTAAACACAGAAGTCACACTATGGAAGGTCTAATTAATGTAAAACATTGGCGACAGCAAGTTCATTTAGAAGAAAAGATCAATAAGACAATGGAAGAACCTACTGGAAAATAAAATCATTCATAGATGCAATTCAACGTGGAACTCTCCAATGGTCTGTGTTTAGAAAAAAAAAAGAAGGATATCAGGATTTGTCTAGATTTAAGACAGCTGTTAATATTCAAATAAATATTAACCAACAAAATTTTATCCTGACTCCAAATTGAAAAATAATGGTCCGTTCGAATAAAGAATAACGTAAAAGAAATCAATTTATTCACCAAAAACGAAAAACACTTAATAATATAACTTTGATTCTATTCGCTTTTGTACTTATTCTCAGTTTTGTTCCCTTCAATTTAACTCTAGTTTTGTTCTCATTTGGTTCTCTGTTTTGTTCTGCCTTTCTGTTCTAGTTTTGTTCTGACTGTGAAGAATCTTGAATTTGCTTATGTACTCTCAAGTTTTCCTCCATCGGCTAATCACTAATCATAACAGGGAAATAAGTCCCTCTTCTGGACTTTCCTACGCAGAAACTCGGGGGTTTCAATTATCCAACTCAAGCCATCCTTAGTCGTCTGAGTTGAATAATTGACTCTGCGGCTACTCTCAATAAAAAGGCCACAAGCTTTTCATCTTGGCGTGGTCCACCTGCTCCTCTTTTCCATTAGGATAATGTCAATTCGGGAGCTTTAATTGTTCAGCCCAAATGTGTTTGCCAGAGCTGAATAATTAAATGAGTTAGGGTTCCTAAAAACCCTCAATTAAAAATAAATATTTATTTTTTAATATGGAAAAGTGGTAATCATAATTTACCATTTTTTATAATTTTATTATTATTACCTATTTAACAAAAAATAACAAACCGAAATTACTATATAATATAATATTATCGATATGATAAAATAAAAATTAAAAAATCTAACTTTTTTCTAAAAAAGAATCCTATTATAATTCAAGATTAGGTAAAACAGTATCAAAATATATATGAATTTTTCAATTTAGATATACAGTCTACCCTCTAATATTTACCACAATCGGGAACCTAGAAAAAATTTGAAAAAATTAGAATTTGGCAAAAACTAGAGGGAAAATGATTACACAATAAATATAACACACTAATACAGATAACAAAATTCTTTAAAAATCCACAAATATTTATTTATAATACAATTTTTTCATTCCTTCGAAAAGTAATGCATAATTGTCTTCTGCTTGCTGTTTAACGTTTGCTTATTAATGACTTTTTCAATATTCATTAGGGAAATAATGTCATCACTTGTAAGATTATCTAAACTTACTACGTATGGTTTTAATTCATGAAAATAATTCAATACTTTTTGCAAACTTAATTTTGTAATGACTTCATTCTTTTCTTCATTAGTTTCTATTTCTTCATTATCATCTAAACATAAAATTGGATCACAAAAAGGTCTTGTGGTTTTAAATCCAATTCAATCATTTTTTTTTGATTAATTGGATCGATAATTTCTAATCTCTGTATTAATTCAACAAGGTTAATACTTTCCAGATTTTCAATAGTTTCTTTTGATTTTACCAATCCTGTTTTCGCCCAACAATTTGCATTTTTGATTGAGAAATATCTTTCCAACCATATGCCAGGTAAAAATAGCATCTTTAAGAGTGATTTCTTTAAACAACGATTCAGCATGTTTTTCTGGTGTTATTTTATTGACAATATAAGATAGATGATGATAATATTTTGCTTATCTGTAACTTTATGTCAAGCTCCATTAACCATATGTTAAATTCTCTTCCAGTCATCCATGAATTTTCGTTTGAAGAATATTTACAAAAAGCTAAATAATTAAAATTTTTGAAATTTCTTGGATTTCGCGATTTTCCAATGACAAATGGTTTTAATTTTTCCGAACCATCCATATTGCAGCATAACAAAATCGTTATCCTATCTTTGTATCTTTTAATTCCATTTCTCATTTTTGAAACAAGACTTTTGGACGGTGCAATTTTATAGAATAGAGCAGTTTCGTCACTATTGAAAATATCAGATGGCTTATATGAAGCGGCTTTTTTTAATTGAAAATCTGAAATAAAATCATTGTAATTAACACATAATTTTTCGAAACCTTCACCACTACTAATTCTTGATGCAATATTATGACCTTTTTAAAATTGTTGTAACCATCCATTTGATGCTTTAAATACCTGTTCTGAATTATCAACAATTTCAACAGAAGCCTTAATGTCAGAGTATATTTTTAATGCTTTTGTTTTTAATATAGCATCGTTATAAATTCCTCCACTCATTTCGACCATACCAATCCATTTCTTTAATCTGCAATCAATTTCTTTAAATTTAATATTTTTTGGAATGGATTTCAATTTATCATTGGATGAAAAGGCTTCTCTAATTTTCTTTTCATCATCTAAATAATTCTTTATTGATCTTCTATTAACTTTCTTTGAAAATTTGAGTGAAAATATTTCCTCCACTCTAGTATGCTTTATACTAGACTTTTTCTTACAATATTCTAATATTTCTATTTTTTCTTTTAAAGATATGCTATTGATTTTCATTATTAGACTTAAAAAGTTAATTTATTAAAATTTAGAAATAAATAGATTTATACTCAAGCCCACTAATAAAATTTAAATTTCGATATTATTAAAACAAATATTTAAAAATGTGATATAAAAAAGTCGAAAAAATTAGAAATGCTATAAAAATTAGAATAAAGCCTTAAAAATGTGTATGGTTTTTATTTATGGGAAAAAATTATAGGTGGTAAATCGTAGAGGGTAGATTGTATTTCTTAACTGCCAGAACAGCTGAGATGATTTATTGTTCAGATCGATAATATCTACTGTCAAGTAATTATATTCCTGTTGTTTTTCTTCCACCTATGAATGATGAGTAAACGTTCAACCAAGTCAGACAATATTGAACATACCTACTCACAAACAGACACAGACACAATCTTAATTTTCGGACAAATATCCAATCAAATGATCCAAAAATATTCAAGTGATCGCTTCACACACAGACGCAAGACACACAAAAACTTCTCACTGTCCCATCCGTCTGTTAGACCCCCTGCCACTTCCACAGTCTTAGCACCACTACACTCTAAACTCAACACAGCTTAATACCGTAACTGTTATATCAACGTTCCTGATGCCAAATAAAAAAGAACTGATGAAAAGACTTAAGGGATCAAATATATTTTTCCTCAATCGATTAGTGGCGAGTTTACTATCAGGAAGATCCTGATAGGGAATCTCAAGAAAAACGGCATTTTCAACGAGGGAAGGACAATTTTGTTTGAACCGAATGCCATTCGATATTGCAGTAGCCTTGGACACTTTCAAAGAGCTTATGACAAAATTGCTAAAAAAACATTAACCATTCAATGGTTTATCTTTATGATATTTTAATTTTTCAACATTCGATGAATATATAACACAGTCAATCATACAAGCTCATCGGATGCTGAACAACTCAGATAATCAAATGCTGAAACTGGCCTTGAATTCTTTAAAATCTCAAGCTGTCAAACTCAATTACAGCAGAAATGGGTAATGGCTGGTAGAAAAAAAAGGCAGTGAGGCCTTACAAAGATCCTGAGGGTCCAAGATTAGGATGGCTATTTATTATTTTGATAAATACCAGAATATCAACATAGTCTTTCAACTGAACAACAACAGCGAAATCATTACAATCATCAAAGCTAGAAATAAAATCACAATCTTCGACAATTTCGTAACTTACCTGCTATGTTCGTTCTTACATGAAGAAATCGGAGGAAAGATATTTGAGAATTGGGCTAACTTGTGCAGAGGCTTAAAAGATACCCAATTATAGACGTCAAAGTTTCTTTTGAATTAAAGATTTCTATCTAGAGTAATGAGAAAACAAACAAGCAAAAATGTCAGACTTTATTGGACGAAGCCGAATCTGAACTAGGAAGGACATAGTACTATGATATCAGAACATTTATAATCGGAGCTGGGGGTCGTGGATCCCATCAAACTACCAAATATCGAGCATTAGGTTTTAAAATAACAGAAATTAATTAAATTGTGGAAAAATGTGAGGTCATGACGATCATCAAAACCCATAATATCTGGAAAAATTCACAGCCTGAGCAGAGACAAACATTGTCAAACCTCGTCAATATCTTTGATTTTAAATAAATCACTGTTTTTGTTTTTGTTTTTTCATATTGTATTAGAAGAGGTTCTAAACAAAATAATGAAAGCAGGGTTGAAAGTAAACCCAGAAAAGTGTAAGCTTTTTAGATCAGAAATAAAATTTCTAGGCTTGTGATTAACCGACAAAAATCGAGGCTATCCAGACATTTTGGGTACCAAAAAATGTGTGAATATGCGTTTCAGAATAAAAAAAACTGCTGTAACTAATACACCTGTGGGAAGATTTTCAAATTTGAAGCAGGACACAGATGCTAGTTTTGACGCAATCAGAAAAACCAATACAAAAAATACATCCAAGGAGATATAGAATCCAAGATGAGTTAGGTCAGATTTTGGAGCGTAATGTGAAGAATATGAGAAAACTGTTATCGAGGGGGGGTGTTAGATAATAATTTAAAGTATTTTTTTAGATAATTGACTTATGATTAATACACAGTTTTTAAAAAGTATTCTAGTCTTCTTTATTTTATGATTAATTTAGGGGAAGAGTCAATTCAACCTACCAAGTAAATATTATTAAAAATAAATAATTTATAAAGAAAGTACTATAAATAGGAATTTTTGACTGATTATAAAGTATTGCCTAAAATTAGTAAAATTTATATAATATTAGTAATTTTAACAAAGAACCAATCAGAAGTCATAAAAGCTGAAAATTGAACTATATAAGCTTTTGTTTTCCAGAAACATTAATGTAGATACTAATGTAGAAAAATAGATTATGTATGATAACTGGCGTCGTTCAGCGCAATCGTTAGATGATGATCAAGCTCCACAACACTTTCCTAAATCAAAATTTCATCAAAAGAAGGTTATGTTTGGTAGTCAGCAACCAGTCTCATCCATCACAATTTCATAAACCCGAGTGAAATCATTACGGCAGATGAATATTGTGAACAAATCGACGAGATGCACTCGAAACTCCAGAAAAAACAGACTGCGTTAGTCAATAGAAAGGGAGTGATTCTTTTACACGACAACACTCGATCGCATGTTGCACGTTCGTCCTTACAAAAATTAAACCAGTTGGAATACGAAACTTGCCTCACCTTTTGCCCACGGATTATCACTCTTTTAAGAATTTTCAAAATTTTCTGAAGGATAAATGTTTCAGAATCAAGACGATGCCAAACAAGCTTTCAATATTTCCAGAGATACGGACTTTTATGCAAATGGCATAAAAAACTTGTGAGTTGTTGGAGAAAGTATATTGATTCAAACGGATCTTATTTTGATTAACTGTGTTCTTTTTATTAAAATATAGCTTTAAAAGTTCTATATTAAAAAGCGACATTATTTTTTGAACAATCTAATATTTTATTTATTTCCAAAATATCCTATTAAATTCACGTCCTTCAAAAGGGACTTCGTGAGCCTTAAACCTGAATTATATTAATCTTTAAATAAACTTTGTCTGTTCATAATTCTAGCATAAGCAAAGAGATACCCAACCGCCATCCACGTTGGTTATTAATTGTGTTATTAATTTTAGCACACTGGAATAATAATTAGTTTTATTACATCCGTGGAGAGAGGACTTTTATTTCTATTAAAATTCTCAGCTATGGAAAGCTTAAGTCTTTTTTTCGTGCATCTTGAAAAATCATCAATTATTATACTATTAATGACAAAAGAGAAGATTAATTCTTGTTTAGGAGCAATTCTCTAACTCACGAGCTGATGGTCCGATTGACTCTAAATCTGAATAAAAAAGCAATTCTCGAAACTGGAAAGCTGAAAAAAGAAAACTGATAAAAAGAAATGTAAGAAGAGAGAATGACAGAAATTTTATTTGAAAAATACTAATTATCATAACTATATATTTAAGTCTTATTTTTCTTCTGATTTTAAAGACGTGAAAATGATTCAACTCTAAATTAGTAAGAGCGGTTTAATTTTAGCAAAAGTTGATCATTGATTAAGAACTGGTATTCCAATTTTAAAAAAAGTTGATCTGAAAGTGATTTATCACTACAATTGTTTTACAATTTTTAAAACTAGCTTGAAATTTTATTTATTATCAGATTTAGTTTTTGAAATATAGGTCGCCGGATGCTTAATTGGAACAGACCAACCTTTAGTGATATTCAAATCTATATCAATCAAAAGTTATAAGAGTTTATTTTGTTTTTGTTCTGTTTAGTCATTTGATTAATATCATATTGACTTGATCTTTAGCTCCCTCTATATTCTTTTATTTTTTATTTATCACTTTATTAATTGATTAACTTTGATAATTTGGTAATATCGATTAGGTAGCTGAAGATATTCGTTGAGTCATTGTGATGTGCTAGAACTATGGATCGAAAGTATATAAAGACATTGTTAATCTGGAGAGTTCCAGAGATAATATTGGTTTGGTTATTATGTTTTTTATGTATTGTTTGAATAAAAGTTCCGACTTACAAATTTATTATTTCGAATTGGTATAATTGGACCCCTTAATCTTATCTAGCATTCTTTCAATCACATTCTGTGTGACTTTATTCATTTTCCTGTGATCGAGATGCCTTTCTATCGACCCATCTTACTTTTTTATAATTACTACAGGTAGTTATTATGGGTTAAACTCGATTCCCAGTTCCAATATATTAGGTTGTCTAATAAACTCGTGCCGTTTTTTTTTCAATGTCGTTTTGAATGACATTAGATGCATCTATTATTAATTTAATATTTAAATAGACAGATCACGTGTTTTTTATTTATTAATAGTTATTTTAACTCATTAGTTTTTAATTTAGTTTTACATGAAATTCAAAATGAATATCCAATTCAATAAAAATCAACATCTCCGACACGTTCTTCTATACCAGTTTAATTGCCATGTTAATGCAACCCAAGCTGCCCGAAACATAAATGCTGTGTACGGAGAAGGTACCATGTGTTGTCGGGCAGCACGAAAATGGTTTTCTAAATTTAAGAAAGGCGATTTTAGCCT
>JBBMKC010228590.1:0-11690 GCA_037834085.1 Bipalium vagum | reverse complement strand
TTTTAATTTTAATTTTAATTTTAATTTTAATTTTAATTTTAATTTTAATTTTAATTTTAATTTTAATTTTAATTTTTATTATTATTATTATTATGATTTTTATTATTATTATTTTATTTTTTAATTTTTATTTATTTATTTTTTAATTTAATTTCAAAAAAATGTTTTAATTATTATTAATAATATTATTATTAATGCCAGTAAAATGACTAATTTAATGAGATGTTAAAGTGAAGTATTTTTCGCTTATGAACATTGAAAGTTATTTTTCTGAAACAAGATTTCCTAATTGAAAACCTGTCTCCTTTTTAAAAAAATATTTTAAAAGAATAGCTAAACAATATTATTATCTCCTATTTAATTATAAAATAATCTAAAAAATATTATAAAATAATTTCAACTTAGCGACCGTGAGAACAATCCGCAGCTTTCCACACATCAATTGATGATAAAGGATTTAATATTGAAAATATTATCTTCCTCCGTGCAAATATTATTATATGAATATGACAATTTTTAATCTTAATGCGAAATTTTAATGAAATATCCAAACTGAAATCTTTAAAATGACACAATTCAATGAGAAACGTCATTAACAAATGAGTTAAAGGATATTTACTGTCTTAAGATATAATCAGCTCAGATATAAGGGAAAATAATCGTTCATATTTAACTGCTCACACAATATGCCTCGTTCGTACTAAGGGGTATTAGAATTCGTATTCAAGTTCAGAAATCATTTCTCCTGGTACGCGCGCGCGGTCCACAAAACAAAGATAGAAAATTGCTATCTTCTTATAATTATTAATAACTTTTAATCCGTACAATATTATTGAAATAAAGCAAGGTGGAATAGAAATAACCGATATAAAAGCACATCAACATCAAATATGAAAGAATAACTATTTTTGAAAATAGATAATTATAATTTTGAATAATGGAAAATTAAATAATTATAATCGATAACAATTGCGAGTCTTCAAATCAATAATCTTGAGGTTCACAGTGCTTATCTTATGTATGTCATAAAAAATCTTCGTTGTAAATAAAGATTCTGTATCAAGAATAAAGTTTATAGAAAAATATCACTGTTTAAAAAAACAAATATTAATATTTTTATAAAATATTCAATAAAATATGTAAAGTCTGGAAAACTTTAGACCAGAAAGACTAATAACAAAGGGAAAAGGAAAACCCTTCATTTTTCTGAGACGGATTTCCAAGCCAATTGTAATCCTCAAAGTTTAACAAAAATCTTAATGATAAAATAAAGTATAATATCATTCCTGGTCTATTGTTATTATTTTTCTTAAGAAAATTTCGAATATATAAATCAGGGTTATGCAGAGAATAGTGGCTATACCCAAATGCCAAGGACTGTAACTATAAGATAAAAAATATTACTGGTAATATTGTATAACTGGACTTGTATTTTCTTAATATTTGTTGGTATTTTGTTTTACTAAATTACTATCTCCAAAGCTCAGTTTTAAAGATAATTAAAGAATTTTTATAGAGAGAGGAAATAAGATTATTCTGAAACCTTGAGCTCTAAAGATCCCTTAACTGTTGAAATATGGATCGAAAACTGTCATAAAATGTTTGTCTCTCTTTTTTGTGTATTTTTTCATGATCTTTCTCTCTATGATCGGACAACTCTTGTAAAAGTGCAAGTTAAAATCTCTATGGACTAAGTAAATTATTAAAAGGAAAAAGAAAAATATTACAGTGATTTCACTGTTTTTAATTCGACAAGAAAGATTAATTAAAAAATTATCAAAAATTATAGATATTTTCGAGAGCGTTCCAAAAAAATTCATCCGAAAAAGAAACGTTACACGAGAAGAAAAAGATATTTTGTTTTAAACAGGTGCATTCAAAACTTTTAACTTCATGTGTAACAATAATTATAATTTTAAATGATCTTGTTTGAGAAATATTCTTGTTTTAATTACCTTGGTTATGTCGATTGTTTTGAAAATCATTTATTTAAACAACGAAGACCAGTTCAAATTTGTAATGATAATATTATTTAGTTTTAAAATATTAAATTGCGAAAATAAATTTTCTTTAAATCTGGAACTGATTTATATCATTATGTCTGTCATTTGGTAATTAATTTATTATAACCAGTGGGATTTCTTCAACAGGTTTTTTATTTTAATAATAATAAAATTCCTCTACGTTATTGTATCTTATTCAACAATGTCATAAATTGTAAAGGTAACCAAAAAATAAATGTAAAAAAGTATTCAAATTAATAACAAATTTAATTTATATTAATAATTAATTAATCAAATTATTTTAACCAATAAAATCGTTTTATTTTCGTATCAATTTTTAATTAAATAATATCTGTATATGTCAAAAAAAGATTTATCTTAAGCATTGTCTTCGAAATAAAATATTTCTGAATTTCATTGGGAGACGATTGAATTTATTTGTTTAGTTTAATAAATAATTCATTTATTACCAATGCCTTTCTTTGTGATTTCATATATTAAACAAATATAAACCAGTGTTAAATAACTCAGTAATTTATAAAAAATCATTATTTAAACGAGGCATACCTTAAAATCAGACATTTATCTTTTGATATTATTATTAATCTTGTAATTAAAATCATAAAATATTTGGCAGGTTCATTTGAAATAATGTTTTAATACAATTTATAATATTAATTCAAAATAAATAAATAAGGAAAATCGATTTTAAACTAAAGTCTCAAAAATGTCCAATTAGGTATGGGTCAAATTCCATAATGAGCTTTTAAAACGATTTTATGATGAAGTTCTTATGATCTGCAATTTTTAATTAGATCGACCAGTTTCATAATGGCAGTCGTAGGTTGATTTTAAAAACCGATTGGCATCCACATTCTCGGGTTGGTGACAATGCATTTAAGGGTAATTCCGAAGAGATCTAAAACGAGCTTCAAAGGATTTCGGATTCTTGTAACGAAACAGTTTGGTAAATTTAAGAGATGTGGTATTTATCTTTCTCGTATTTTAAGTCAGAAATATAAATCAATTAAAGTTCAGATATATCATTTATCAGTCCCATTACATCCAAAGAATCCGTTCTTTAAATTAATTAGCAACAGAGTAGATAATGTATGAGAATCCATATGATGAAAATCAATAGTATTATCTAAGCTCCAGTTTCTTGTAGAATTGTCGGAACTCTGAATGTAGTCAAAGATGGTGTTATTGAGTGTTTTCTTGAATTATTAAGAATTCATTCATATTAAGATGATGGAAAGATTCACTGAAAAAAAATTTAGAAGTGTTTGTGAATGTGAGGAAGCTAATCAGACCTGGGGAATTTTTTTTATTATTTATTTAAATTATTTTAAAATATTTAAAGTGTGAATGAAATTTTAAAAATAAACTTATTTTTAAAATTTAATAAAAAAAGGAATTTCCAGGTCTGAGAAAATTTTTTATAATATTATTTGTTCTATCATTTGATAAATCTATTCAAAAAATGTCTTCTAATTCTGAGTATAAACCGATTGATATTAACAATGAAATTCTTGACCACTTAAGAAAGTCATTTATTGTCAATTATGTATTGATCAATATAAAATGATTTTCCATAACCTCAAAAGTGATCTTAAAACCTGAAACTTTTTTACTAGTTACCTCTCTCTCTTCTATTTTTATAAAATTTTTTATTTTATAAAATTATAGATATCGATCGGAAAGGTTTTGATGAACCAAGTGGAAATAGTTTAGATAAATCATAAAATATACTTTTAATTAAATTTTGATATTTTTATAAAAAATCTTAATGTTCTTTGGGAAAGAAAATTTTTCTTTGAAGATTGGGATATTTTTAGGTATTTGAAAATTGTTGGCATATTCGATTTTGTGACAATCAAAAAAATAATAAAAATATAAGGACTATAAACGTACTGGTGCTAACATTACAATTTCCAAATAACCTCTTAATTGTGAGGTATGATTTTCTTATGATTCTTAGTAAAAAAAAAGGTAACATTTAATGATTAGTAAACTTCGTTTATTTCTTAATAGAAAATATTTAAATACGGAGAGTAAATAATATTTTTAATTATTTTTTTAAAAAATTTGATTCATTGTTACACATTTTCTTGTAAAATCTTGTTTCTTAAACGATTTGAATCAAACTCCTACATTTTCTCTCACATCTCTTCATGTGTGAAGTATCATTTATTAAAACTAATATTTCTAATGAACTGAAACTGAAATTTTACGGTCCCTAATGTGTTGCCTGCAATGCTTAACATCTTTGAGATTAAGCAAGAAACTAAATTAAATTATGAAAAATCAAGTTATTTAAATTAGGTTGTAATTGTGTTTAAAGAATTCCGCAGAAATTAAATCAATTAATCAAGAAAAGTTTGAAAATGTCAATGAATTCATTGTTAGTTACTGCCACATTATCGACAGTTTCAAAATTCAAAAACTCAAGATTTTATAACATTTTTATTTGAAGAAAATATGTAATAAGTGTCCTCTTCTAATCCTTTAATTAAACAAATTATTTATCTAAAACTTTTAATAAAATTAATTTAATTTTTTTTAAAAAGATTTAAATTTATTAAAATTATCAAAAAAACTTATTTTACATTAAGGATTAAATTTTAATATATTACTTAAAAAAGTATTTTAAAAATATTTATGATTTATTATTTAATATTAATTAAAATTTAATCCTTACATTCATAAAAAACCAGTTTCACATCATTGTCAAAATTGAATTGTCTTCCTATTAAAATGTTTTCCAAATTACAGAAGAAACAGAAATCAGTTGGACCTATGACTGCTGAGTATGGATTAATGTATTAAGTTCACATTCTTTTAGTTTTGTCAGTCATTTGTGTATTGTGATGTCTAGCGATATTTGGGGTTGTTTGCTTGCTGATACCAAACTTTACCGATAATTTATGAAATATATGAGACTTCTTAGCCTCAGTGGTGATCCTTTGATTCTGGACAACCACGTGGCTCATTTGAGATCAAAATAATCTATACGAAATTTTGTGGACCAAATTGATATTGTCTGTTGCGTAGTAACACTGCAGCCAAAAACCTAATTATGTTTTAGGCGGTTACCATGCCGTTGTGAGAATTAAAAACTCAAATTCCAAATAATGGTTATTTCAGATATATTAATTGATTGAAATTGATTAATTAAAACAATTGGTTTATATTTTACTCGTTACAAAGATTACTTTAAACAAGAGAAATATGTAGATTACCAACACAAAAAACTGAATGGTAAAATATTAACCCCATATCAAATATTCACCTATTAAAGTTGACAATATTATTAACTACAACTTTCATGCTTGACAACTCAATATAAATGTTTAAAGCTATAATTCAAATTATCCCATGAACTTAACAACGACGAACCACAATTATATTTGAAGCAAAATATCAATAATTTAAAGTAAAATAAAAAATATAAAAGATTTCTCGAGAATTTATTTATAAAAATTATTGAAAATATTTTAAATAAAAACTGTCGTCCACAACAAAAAATGTCATTCTAAGCATCTTGGAATTTAAATAAAACAAATTGAAGATATCAGAAATGTTTTAGAAGTTATTTAATGCACATCAAAAAGGAAAAAATATTGATTGTCAATAAAATTAAAATCTATTATAAAAAATATCCATTTCATAAAAATCATTATTAAGAAAACGTTCAGTTCTTAATCAGAATACTTTTTGGATCTTTGAACTTGAAAAACTTTATAAATATGTTTTTAC
Organism: Bipalium vagum; assembly: GCA_037834085.1. NCBI lineage: Eukaryota > Metazoa > Platyhelminthes > Tricladida > Geoplanidae > Bipalium > Bipalium vagum. The sequence continues at coordinate 5,928 of JBBMKC010228590.1, read as the reverse complement.
TTTATATTGATAAACTTTTTTGGTCCATCAATCCTATTGTAATGATAACTGTGCTAATGTAACTTAATTATTTTTTTCACATAAATCTTATGTGGAGTAGATAAAGAATTTTGTGAGATTATTAGTTTTATTTATAGTTTCGTCCATTTTGATATTTATTTGACATAACATTGAAAAATAACCTCACTAATCAGAGTTCACATTTCTAAAATTGTTAGTGTGACAACAGATCAAAGCTGACTATGAGCTGTTGATTACATTATCAATTAGAAAATCTGATTAATCAATCTTTATAATTTGATCATGTATTATATTATAATGTGAGCCTGGGTCTCTTACCTAAGCTTTAACTATGTATATAAACAAAAATAGATGGATTGCTTTGTGTTTTATTTTTATTGGAATCATCCGTTTCCTGAATTTTTGAAGCTAAAAGATAATCTAAGGTCGGAATTTTTAAGACCTTTATAGAATAACATTAATGATAAATATATTTACAATTTGTTTTAATTTCCCCTTATAAAATTTGGAATATATATCTTGTCTTACATTTTAATTTTCAATATGCGTTTCATTTTATGCATACCCTTTACCTTTGGGAAATATGGATGAAAAATTTACAACTATCGATGATGTCCGATTTCCAGGACTTGTTCAGACATATAACAAGACATCGAAAGGGTGATAACCAGACAAGATTTCATAGAAATATAAAAAATCTTATCTCTGATTTTGACAGAGTTGCTCTTTAATAAATTGCTGAATATTTTAATACATTTATGAATACACTTGCAAAACGAAAATATTTGATTATAAAATAAAAATATTTTTATTATAATCATGACCAATTGAAAATTCCGAAATTACTTTCTGGGCGACCAAAATTAATTACCCTATTTTTTTAAAATACAGATTTTTTAAACTTTTGAGTGAAGCATTTAGAACGATCTTTTCTTTCTATAGAAAATCAATAAAATAAAAGTTCATTTAAATCGATTAAAAATTGTTATTTTTTTCAAAAACATATTTCCATTGATGCTAGACGAAAGGGAATTATTAAGTTTAATGATAAAAACTGAAGGTACCAAACAAGTTGTAATCTTACCAATTTGATGATCTTTTGATTGCTGGAGCCAATGTCTTGAGTGACGGTGCTCTTGCTTCGTTGGAGCGTACTAGCGAAAAGCTTTGCCCATCCACTTGTTCTGGGTCTGTGCTGGTTGACTGTGACCTCTTTTGTTACTTGAGTATTTTTAATGGGCCCCAAAGCTCCGAAATTCCGTTCGACTTCTTCGGAATTCTGTCTTTGTAAATGGATAACAGATGGCTTCTCGACAATGTTACAATGGTAGTTGTCATTCGATGTGTCTTCCGAACTTGTATGATTGTTATTATCCGTTGCATTAGTATCACAAAAATCGGAATTGCTAACTGTGGGCGATTCCGGCTGACAAAACCGCCCGGGAATCAAAGTGTTTTCCGCTTCTTTGTCATCTTCTTCAACAAAATCTCTTGTAGGAGCATTGATAACGATTCGATCGTTGTCAACGGATGTGTCAGTTAAATCAATGGGTTTGTTGAGGAGATTGGTGGAATTTCGATTAACAGATTGATGATATCGGTCAACTCGTGCCAAATACGATTCACTATAACGGGGTCCCACATCTTCATATTCGACTGGTGTATTTGAAGTGAGAATCAGTTGATCATTATCCATTGTATAATGCCATGTTTAAATCAATACTAACTGCTCATGATTGACAAAACAATGCAAAACGATGGGAATGATAATTGCAAGACATCGATGACCTGACTTGTAATATCAGTCGATGATCAGATTGGTTGCATGCCGTGCTCACGCACACAAGTTCATTGGACCAATGAGACAGAAAGAGATGTGGAGAGAAAAAATACATGCACTTGACATGTTTTTGAGGATACATACATCTCTGCACACGAACTGTTTAATATCTAACAGGAAAACAGGATTATTCTATCTGGTTAAGGAAAATTTTTTGAGATACCTTTACACGATTAAGAGAATGTCGTCATTGATTGAAATAATAATAATAATAATAATAATAATAATAATGGTGTTGATAATAATAATGACACTGATAACAATTAAATAATGATAATAATAATTTTTTATTGTTGTTTATATTTAATTTTTATTATTTGTTTGCTTACAACATTTTTTTATAACAAAATTTTTAATAAAAATTATTGAAATCTTTAACTTTAATTCGATTTTGAAAAATGGTTGAAATGTTGTCTGTCACATGAATTTTTTTTATTAAATAATAATGAAATTTTATTTTAAAATTTTAACAAAAAATATAATTGTAAATAATCAATCAAGTCAATAAATAATAAATGATTAATAATTTTCTATAATATAATAATAATTGATTTAATGAATTTTTCAATAAAATTTGTCATTGATTAATTAGTGATATAACAATATTTTTTTAGAGTAATAATATTTAGATTTTTAATTTATTTTAAGAGTTTTAATTTTTGCCTAATATTTTACATTCAATAAATATGAAAAAATATTTTTCTAAAATCTAGACTAACTTTTCTTTACAATTAAAAGCCAAAAATGAAATAATTACAATGGATTAAAATTGACTGGATTTTAAAATATGATAAGAAATAAAGAACTAGTACTAATAATAATATATTTTAATATTATTTTCATTGTTATTAATAATATTATTATTATTATAATTTTTATAGTAATATTAATATTATTCACGATAAATATTTTTTCTTTTTGTTTCTTCGAATCATTTAGTATTTTTGGTATTGTTGGTGATAAAGGCGACATTCAAAAATTTACGACTTTGGAAATCCTGGACCGAAACCAAATTTATTAATGTTTCCGATACTTGTTCGGCATAATGTTATCATGAATAGGATAACATAAATAAATAATATAAATTTTGATTGAAGAATCAAATAATTTTTTATGATGATAATGCGAACAATCTAACAAGTTCTTTGACATAATTATTATTATTGTTAAGTAATTATAAAGTACAAACTTTAATCACTGGATTCAATTATTAATTTATTATACAAATATGTTGTAATTTTCTTTTGATATTTGATCTTTCACTCATTAATGACAAAGATTCAATTATTAGGCATACAGTTCTTAGAAAACCTATTTCCATAGTAACAAATGATAAAGATTTCTAAAGATAATCGAAAAAAAATTATTTGAAGCTTTCCGTTTGTTAAAATGAATAAAAAAGCAAACGATGTCTAAGTACTATGAAACCCCACCTATGTTAGAAAAACAAGATTTCATTTAAGCTTTTACTACACAAACCATCTCACTCTTGACAAATTATTGCCTGGCGAATCTTGCTGACTAACTTTTACAATATAAAGAAATAATTACTGCTGTAAGCATAATTCTATGAAAAGAAGGGTGTGAATATTGAGGAAACAAGCCAATATCTCGAAAGGAAAATTATTCAAGTCTATCATGACTTGTTGACAAACAACCACAGAGTTCCTGAAACGAATAACTTTTGCTTTTTCACATAAAATGAGTGTAAGAAATTTAATTTTTAATTCTAATTACATAAATAAATACTTTTTCTGTGTAGTCTTTCTTTTTCCTGAAACGATCGATTAAAACTATCACTTTATCATTTTGGTATATCTTTGGGACAACACCATAATTAATAGATATTTTTCATTACATTTCATTTATTAAAAGTATCATTTCTTGCTACATTATTCTGTTACGCATATGATTAAATATTAATGTTTTTGTCACGTAAGCACGTATGGTGTACGCTGGCTATACGGATTTGAAATGTGTGTGACCATGAAGGCAGACCTCGTGAGAATTGTCTCAAATTGTGTAGGGAAGTGAAATGATTATCCGTTAATTATATTATAATTAATTGATTAATAATAATAATAATAATAATAACTTGGCGAGTTTAAGCAATTATCCATAACGTTGAACGTTATTAAACCAATCAATATTTTTTACGTTTAAGAAGGATATTAAAAATTATGATTCATTGAGTTAAAGTAATTTTCTGCAGCTTATGTTGAGCCAAAATATCAAGCTTTTTTGAATATCCCAGTCTTCACAAGCGATCATCATCAGTTGTATATGAATTCAACTGTAAGATGGCGGTTAGTTTAAATTGTTACTTATTTGGTCTTCGTTAATTTTCATTGACACATCAGCGCGCAACATTTAGGGTTGCAATAATATTTCGGTCATGTATCGAAATCAGTTTGTATTCACCGTAATTGTTTTGCACCAATTTTTATTTAAAATTCATGATAAAAGTATATTTCAATCAAATAATTTTTATAAATTTCTTTTTGTTATGATATTTTTGGATTTACCCGGTCAATTTGAAATAGATAGGATAGGTTGTTAATCTTTGCTTTAATCTTTATCCAAAATAGTGATTCTGTCTTCATTGTTGGCTGCCAAATATGCTTCTGATGCTGCGGCGATTGTTCCGATTACTACTGCTCCTTTAGTGTGGATGAGTATGTTTGTTTGCCAATTCAAGGTGGCAGAGAAAATAAGTTGTGCTACCAACTAATGTAGTCGTGGTAATTCACAGAGGAATGACGTCATATTTAGACCTAACTGCCTGGAACGAATATAGTGTGAGGAAAAGTTATATGAACCTTCACGACTATAGTGGTTTTCAAGGGCAGATGATCAGAGTTCCAGAAAATGATTGAGAAGGAATATGTTCAACGCATTAGAAGATGAAGTAAACGTCAATAGACTGATCGAATACGAAGAAGACCAAAACAGTATTTTTCTCAAACAGAATAAGCGAACCAAACTCATATTTCTCTATGATAACACCAAACCGCATTAAAACTACTATCCAAGAGTTGGATTGAGGAAATCTTTAATATCATCAATATTCTGCAGACAGTGTGTCAAAAAATAGCTGTCTGTCCTACACGCTGCCTAATAAAATGATATCATTAATTTTGATATTAGTGATTGACCAATTTTTCCTTGAGTAGATCTGGAGATTTATTGGATAAAGATTCGATAAACTGATAGAAAGATGGAAGGTGGTTCTAAATAATAGAATATATTACATTATCGATTGACTCTTCATTATCATATATAAATAAAATGTGTTATTGCTTATAAATATGTATCGTTTTTCCTCGAAAATCACGAAGACTTAATATATACAACCAAAAGATTTTTTAATGTTTAATTTAAGAAAAATTTAATGTTAAGAAATTTTTAACGAAGCCTGTTTTTAATTATTAGGCTACATGTCAACTTTTCCCATAACTGTTTGATTTATCTCTGTAAATCAGGGTCGTGCTTCAAAATTTTGTAACATAAAAATAAAAATACAAAACTCAATTACACAACCATTTAATGAGTTTTGTAAAATCCATTTTAATTTGGCATTGAACGAAAGGAGGAAATACTGTTTTGTTCTTATTTATAATCAGATCATTCAGATTTCTACAAAATTATTCAAGGGATTTTGAGGCATAATAATTTATTGTGTTTTATAATTGCATTAACTTCGGTCTGATTTATCAGAAAATATTATACGTTCAGAGAAAAAGAGGCTGGAATTAATTGACGAATGCAGAGGTATCTGTTATCCTTAAGTACCTCAAAGAACAATTACACTTCTGTCTCGTCATTATTGAGTGTGAGATAAACGTTTCAGAACAAAGGCTCCTGTGTACTTCAATAATTATACTGTAGTAATGAATTATAATATCCGTGACATCATTTTTATTATGGCGATAGAAATAATTATTTAAAAATTTTCGTCATATTATTTCCTTTTATTTTTGATTATTGTAGTTGTTAACTTGCTCGAATTCCATATGAAATAATAAACTAACAATTACTAAAATTTATTTATTTCAAAAATCTGCTCT
>JBBMKC010228579.1:0-11690 GCA_037834085.1 Bipalium vagum | reverse complement strand
ATAATTTATTAATATTCAATTATTTATTAAGATTCAATAATTTATTAATATTCAATTATTTATTAAGATTCAATAATTTATTAATATTCAATTATTTATTAAGATTCAATAATTTATTAATATTCAATTATTTATTAAGATTCAATAATTTATTAATATTCAATTATTTATTAAGATTCAATAATTTATTAATATTCAATTATTTATTTATTTCAAATATTTTTAATATATGGTTGCTGTAAACAACACTATTCTTTCAAAATATAATGAAATTTTCATAGATTGGATACCATAGACCTTGCAAAGTGTATTAATAACTATAAATTTCAAATGGGAACTGTTATAAAGAAACTGAAGGCAAAAACTGCAGAATTAACTATGATTATGTCAGAATCTTTACATTTCCAACAAGAAATCAAAGTAAAATATTGTTTTAATATAATTAGAAATATTTTCGTTTTTAATAGAAAAAGGACTCCATACTCAAAGACCTTTATCAAAAGTTAGAAACTGGGGAAGATTTGGAAATCGAAAATATAAAATTACCAAAAATTATCAAAGAAGTATTTTTTATTATAATAATTATTAGTTTCCCCTAAAATTTAAAAGAAATTTAAAAATAATCTTTATTATTATTGTTAAAAATAATATTTTAAAAATTATTATTAAATAATTTATCAAAAATTTTTCAATACGATATTAAAGTATATTAATTTTAGTATATTAAAACAATAACTATTCTTAGTAATATTTAATAAGTAAATGATATTGCATTAATTTAGCCTATAAAAGATTTTGAAATTCAACAATACCATATGGCTAATGGGAAACACACTACCGCGGAGCCAAGGCCAAATGCTTACATGCCAGACAATGAGAATTATTTACCGATACCAAAACCATATGGCGCTCATGCTCCATTTCGACCTTCAGAACCAGGTTCAAACATGAGGCATATAAGGAAACAAAAGTTGAAACCTATAGAAATTTAATTTCATGAAAATTTTTCGTTTTATCATGAACAAAGTAGTATTGATTCTTTTTATGTCGTACATTTGAGTAGTTCATCTATTGAACAATATGTTCCAGCCAGCTTCTTACTTTTTGGTAATTCTCGATAAATTGTTTTTTATATTTCTCTCATCCAGATTTGAGAAAAATCCGTCAGTCATCTATGAATCCCAATGAATACATAGATCATTCATTAACAGTTATATTTGATGAAATAATACATTTATATAAATGTGTTTTGTGTAAAACAAAATATACAATTTATAATATTAATTTTTCTTATTATTTTATTTTGGTTATTGTCTTTATATTTACGTTTTTAGTTGAAAATTAATTGTAGATACCGGGATTCGAACGAACAAAATTGTATTTTTTACAACAAGGTTTACATATATTTGAACATAAATCATCAGCACGTTATTGGGAGTCTACTGTGGCATTTTTTTACAAAATAAATAAAAGATTTATCACACAATTTAAGATTGTTTAATTAGTCATATTTTTATATTAATTGTCATCGCAGTCAGTTAGATTTTGGCCATCATCATTCTCCTCTTTCTGGCTTTGTGGTTCATCATTAGTAATGTCGTTTAGTTCAGAGTGATTCATCGTCAGCTTTCCGACATTCCAATGAAAGTTCTACTGAGTTGCACTCAATTTGATGTTTGAAGATACTCAGAATTTTCCAATTTCGGTTGATTTTCGCTTTATAAACTGTAGGCTTTTGAGAATATAGTTATTCAGTATTTTCTTTGATCCCAGGCATCCAATGGCAAATGTATGCAAAAATGCAAAATTGGGAGATGATATTTTAATTAAATTTGGCATTTTTTCGGTATTTCTAACTTTTATAGTAATTTTGTAAAATATTTACAAACATTTTGTAAATATATAAATTTTATTAAAAAGACTTAATCTTTCTGACTGATTTTATCAAGGACGAAAATGACTTAATAAAATATCCATAAAAATTAACTTTCATTAGTTCTACTATTTAATGAATGAGAAATTTATTTAATAAATTATTTTTTTAATATCATTGTAAATGTGTCAAATTTCATTGGAGAATCCGAATTTATTGAAGCTCCCACCAGTCCTCAAGCTCAATAGGGGTCCGAGCACAATGACATGGAAAATCATAAAGCACTGACATGTATAAATAATAATAGAAAAATGAAATTTCCTTCCTTTTTGTGTAAATTAAAATTCAATTAAATAAGTTTCATTTTTTAATAGATAACAATTTTCTTTTTATTTTCTTTTTGGTCCCCGGTTACTCAATTCTGAAAACATGACTCAAAGAGCACCATATCTTGCGTAAAATTGAAATAAGCCCTAAAAAGACGGAGCAACTAAATCATCATTTTTTAATCACCGATCCATTCTTGACTGAAGACAAATAAAAATGTCACCTATGAAATTTTGATGTGTAATTTGATGTCGCTTAAGTATAAATATTGCCATTTAAAATTTTATGAAACTATAATTGTAAGATGGTTTTATTATGATTAAATTTAGTGATTTTCATTTTAAAAAAAAGATTTTTTTAACATTTTTAAATTCCTGTTGTTAAAGTCCCTGTAGATTTTTTTGCAGTTTTTCTTTTAAATTTTAAGTAATTGTCTTAATATTTTTTGTTTCCTTTGCTATTTCATTTTATTGAGTAATTTTGTATGTTATTGACATTGTTATTTGTGTAAGTGTCGAGTGGCATTTAAACAATTACTGAAACATTTGAAGTTTATAAATTGGAAAATTTCGGCATATTTGACACAATCATTATATTTTGGAAGACATCAGAAAATTTGATTTTATGGTTATAATTTGGGAAACCTTGAAGGATTTTCAAATTTCTTTAGTTTTGAAAACGCCGAAGATTTTTATTTTTCTTTTCTTTAGAAATGTATCTTAATAAGCCACAGAAAAATCACTGTCTATTGTGTGATTGATTTCAGTGTTGTTCTTTTGCAACTTATAGAGAATGAATAAAGTTTCTTTTGTTTAGTCAGATTTTCTTGCAATAAGGATACAATCATAACAAAGTGAGGAGTCATTAGATTCGTAAGGATTAACGTTTAAGCAGATATAAAATTTTAAAATGTGTGTATTATGTGGAAGCACCAAAATAAACAAATTTATCTCTATAGTAAAAAATTTTAAAATCTCAGTTCCATTAATTTTTTTATTTATTTTCATAAAAAATTTGTCCCTATTATAAACCATGATTACAATTTAATTTTTTAAAATTATTATTATGAACTAGTAATATTGTTGTGAATGAGTCTATAAATGATTTTATTTTAAAAATCATTGAAACCAACTTAAAATAAATATATCCTTTTTCATCATTGTCAAGACAAGTTAGTTCTGAGAAAGTTAAAATTATATTTTAAAAAATTGAAAAAAAAATATTAAACAATCACATGCAAGAATTGAATGTCACAATATTAGAATCTATGGGATGCGCTCTTAATTTTGACCAAACATTATAATTTGAAAAGAAACTGCTTAATTGACCTTCCGACAGCTGTTCAGGAGGGTTGTTGTTATTTGAACGTAAAGTAGTTGTAATATTGTTATCGAGTACTTTAACAGCCTTCAGATTGGAACAGAGTTTTATGCTTTTATGATCTTTCTGCTTTTGGTTTGTGAAATCAAAAGTGTGTTGCCGTTTTAATATGTCAAATATTTTTGAGATATCTTTAAGGATGGACAAATTACTAACATAATCAAAAACGTCGCCCGATAGACAGCCTTCCATCCATTCCTTCATATGCTGTATATCGGCCTCAAGTAGACAGGCTCCCGCAAAACTGTGATGAAATTTTAAGTTTGAATCACACAAATCAACTCAATAGGGCATACCTAAATTTGATTTTTTGTTCCGAAACATAGGAAAATAAAGTCGATAGAACTACTTCTGTAACAATACCTATGACTTGTTTTTCAATTTCCGGTCCCAGGCATGCAAGAGACGACGCAACTGGACTCAAATTAGAGCGTAAAATTGATTTTATATATTTATTTGGTGAAATTTGTTTTTGATTCAAATTTTCATTGTTTGTTTCATTTAATACTTTTTTTCTTTGCCAAGAATTGGCTTCTGGAAAATCTTCGTTAATACAAGCGAAAGTTGAACTTTGAATTTTATTTTTAAGAGTTTCCATCATATCCAAATATATTTTCTGAAAATTAAAATAAAAAATTATTATTATTAACATACACTGAAATTCTTTTTAAAAAAACATTTTAAAAAACTAAAATTTCAATTACAAATTGAATTAAAAATCGAATTTTAAAATTTTAAAAATTACTTGGAACTTTTCATGATCGGTTTTAATGATATTTAGATCATTTTTCAGAGAATTACGAATAATTTCTGATTTCTTTGATTCTGTTATCGTCCTCACAATGATAAATATTTCGAAAATTTTATTCAACAAAATATTTGTGTCCGAAAACACTAAAAATATAAAGAATGAAAGATTCCACGAAGATAGCATCTTTTGAAATTTTAGACGGGTTCGGTTGATTATTGCAGTTGCAGTGAGATGTAAGAAATTACAAAACTTCTGAATCATTGACAAGAAATAAATGGTACTATCTTCTACTTCAAAATATCTAATAATTTACAAAATATGTAATCGATTAAGAGTACCGAAATTAAGATCATCCAGACTCAACTTAATGTTGTTTAAAACCTTCAGGAAATGTGAGCAAGTATTTGACAACTTTTGATCGGGGAAAAATCGATCATCATAACTGTAACCCAAGGCTTTACAAAGAGCTGAAAAAAAATTCAATTTCACAAAAATAAAAAGAAATCACCGGTTTCGCAGATCGCCATTCTTGCCGATAGTTGTAATTTCAAGCTTTGATTAAATAGACATGGTTTCATTTCAACAGGAAAGTTCTCTAATAATTTATAATTAATATGATAAAAATATATATTAACACATTTTAAATAATAATGAAATCATTAACAAATTTAATTCTTTCAATTAAATTAAGTTGTTGCAAAATAATACATGATTTTTTTAAATTATAAAAATTCAATTTTATATTTTTTAATTAATAAATTAAATCAAAATAGGACTTATTTTTCTTGTAAAATTGCTTGTTCAGGAATCATAAAAATCTGAAGTTCAAGATACAACAAACTACATAAAGGCATCTCGCCTTGACATCTATTTAATTAATGAGCAAAAGAATTTTGGTGTAGAAATAGAAGTTTTAATATTGATTAATGATAGATATATTTGAATCTAGTTTTTCCAAGTAATTATGACTGTCGTACCACAAGTCTTGTCAAAAATATGTATTTACAAACCGGAAGACTACAAAAAACAGTAGTTACCTTAAATCATAACTGACGACCTTGTGCATCAATGATAGATTCAAGTTTAGTTTTCAACAATGCCCAATGAGCGATCATATGATGACTGATGTGTTAAAGATATTTCTTTATCTTCAAGGACGAACAATATAGTGCTTTATGTTTTCAATATTAAATAGAGCTCTTTTCGGTAAGAATGTGTTAAATCATACCCTGAGAAACATCAGTCCATTCATTTAACTTGGAAGTCTGAATAATAGAGATAAATGATCTCCTTTCGTTGCCACATGTTTTGCAGTTGAGCTGATGACATTCTTTAGCCTACATGTTATGTCAGGGTTATGTTTAAATAAATGAACTTTTTCAATTGTAACTTCCATATCTCTAAATATAGAATGACAAATGAGTAATAGTGCACTTCCTAAATTACACCCTATAATAAATAATTTAATAGTTATTTATAACACGATGCTCTAAAGTTATAATATTAACATGTAAAAACTATTAATATAAATTTTCTTTAATAACTCTAGGTTTTTGTAGATTAAAAATAAGAAAAATCAATATAAACTTCATAATAAAAAAAATTCTTAAAATCAAATTACAACTTAATTATTAATAAATTGAAAAAATACTTTTGGAAAGTAATCTTAAAAATTAAAACTTCAAACTAAAGTGGTACACAATGCAGGATAATATTATAGACAATAACAAAAAAAATGAAATTTAAAAATATATTTTAAAAAAACCAAAGAATTTTAATTTCTCCAAAGGTTTTGCATAAAACCAAATATTTAATCTGCATCAATAAATTATTGATTTTTCTTAGAAGATAAATTAATCTTGTAAAGATGATTTATAAAATTGACCTTTAAAAATTGAGAATTAAAGTTGTTATTCTCAGTTCAATTCTGAGAACATAAAATATTAAATAAAAATGGAATTTTTATTTTTTGGAAATAATTAATAAAAATCTTGAATAATGAAAATCATTATTAATTTAATTAATTGATTAATAATTATTGCTAGAACATTACACAAAAATAAATATAAATTAGTATTTTTATATTTTATAATATATATCTTTTTATCTAATAAAATATCTTGTTGCCCAATAAATATTAAGAATAAAATTTAAAAACATTGACTTAGTTATTATACTGTTTTATTAATATGTAAATAAAATATATAATATTTTTATTTATCAATTGTTTGATAACCTTTATCATTTATTTAAAATTTCCATTGTTAATTTATTAATTTTTGTTTTAGAGAAATATATCAACCGAAAGTGTCATGAAGAATCACTGTGTAGGGCTAATTCTCATTTACTTGATACTATTTCTCTGAATTGGTTACTCTAAACCTGAGAGGACACGGAAATTTCAGGGCTTTAATGCGAAATTGGAAACGTTTTCAAAAATTACTAGAAAATAATCGAACTGGAGATAAAAATTACCTCTGAATGTATCAAAAAAATTAAATTTAACCAAAGGAACTCTAACAACTAGTTTACAGGCTTCAGGTATGATAAAATTTCCAGTTTCCTAAGTATTTTAGATAGCATCATAGTAGTACTCACTTATTATAAAGATAAATCGTGAAGATAAATATCAATTATTGTAAAAAAAATCAATAAACTAGTTTCTATAAGTTTTTTATTACATTTTTCCTTCAACCATGCAGAAAGTTTTCAAAAAATTATTGTGGTCAAAGTTAAAAGTCGATGTCTTCTCCTAAAAAATCATTTGCTTAGTCTCTTATTTTGATCATAATTCCCATGATTAAAATAGCACGGTAAATAAACATTAAGACTCACTTGTCAATAGAGGTTCTTTTATTAAATTGCTGAGTGCAAATTTTATTTTTGGATTATGAATAAGAGGTGAACCTAAACGTGACAGAGAAATGTGCCTTTTATGACCATTGTATTGAATAGATTCCGATGCTGACATAATTGAATCGATAAAATCGAGATTTGTATCAACCTGATACCAATATCGATCCAGATAATAAGTAGTCATTTGTTTTTGTATTGTAGTATCATGACTGTCGCGCCACTGTACGTTTTTTTTGCTGTTTTCCTTAGAAAAATATGAATTGGAAATATCTAACTAATTTAACAATAAAGATAGGAAAATTAATTAACAAAAAACAATTACCGAATTTCCATTTAATGATTCGTATAACTTTTTCATGAGGTCAGTTGATTTTGACACATTTTCCAATAGACAAAGGATAAATTCATACTCCATATTCACTTCTTCAGTAATAGTACTGTGTCTCATTTTGTTAGACAATCGTTGAACAAACTTTTGATATTTTTTCTTCTTGTTACAACTTGATTCATTCAAAGAAATATCGTCCATAATACTTCGAGACGTATGATTTGAAACCGTGTCTGAATCTATGGAGACCTCGTCAACGTTTTCGTGTCTCGATATCAGGTTGCTGGAAACAAAGGATTCTGGATGTAAAATTATTATTAGATAACGATGTCTGATCGCCTTGAATACATCTTTGCTCGAATATAGAAATCGATGAATTCTTTCTGCCATTACAGTTGAGCGTAAAGTCGACAAAATCTTGAATACATTTCTCAGTGAAATATTTTTAACGAAACAAACGGAATCGATCTTCTTATTTAAATAAATAACAAATTTGTCTCTACAATCAATTGTATTTCTAAATAGAGAAGATTGATTAATAGACTTAATATGATCAATCATTTTATTGTATTCCTCTAAACCTCTGGCAAAATTCCACAATTCACTGTTATTGTAATTTCTGAAATTCGATAATGACAAAGACCTCAATCCAGTGTATACTATAAAATTTGAAGTAAGTAATATAGTATTGATATGTAATATAAATTTTGGTAAAAAGATTTTTAACAATTTGTGTATACTTCCTTTAATAGACCCGAAAAGATTAGCTTTTACAATGTTTAATTGTAATATCCAAGGTTGATTTAGCAAAATCGTCACTTTTTCACAAATATTTCTGATAAAAGATATTTGAGATTTTATATTTTCAAAACCACTATTAAATGAAGGATTATTAATATATCTGGATTTAGCTTTTGCTTCAGAAATGCTAACAACTTCTTTTGACGCCATAAAAATACAATGATTAACTACTTTTGTTAATTGTAATATAACATTTTGTATCTGACTTACTAACGTAAAATATTCCATAGAAACTCTCCGATTAAAAGTTAAATTCAAAAATGTTTGATATTCCTCTTTGGCTAAATGTTGAAAGATACATTCTCGATTATTTGTTACCCTGACTGTTTTATTAAAATATACCAATTTTTTAATCTTAAATTTTTCAAAATCTTTTACATTAAACACGTGCTCTTTTCTAGAAGTTTCATCTCTTTGAACTGAAGAATTTGATACAATGTCAGAAAATAAATAATCATCGTTCATATTAAAATTAATTTTAAATTAAATAATGAATAGACTTAGTTACAGTAATTTAAACAAAGGCATTTAGTTTTATTTAGTTTTACAGGTTTATGTAGAAATATATATATATATATCTATTCAAAATATATAGAAAATTATTCAGAAATATATATGAAAAAATTGATTTTTATATTTAAATTTGATTACATTTTGGTCAGCCAAAAATATCAGCTGCACGGTTGCTAATAAAATGTTAGGTTTCATTGTTTTGTCATCTGTTTTTTATTAAATCAAATTTACAGGCATTTTATGCTTCGAAATCACAGGCGGACTTTATTAGTGACAAGCTATGCAATCATTTAGATCGAAATTCTGGGGATGTATTGGTGGTGGACAATTGCAGGTTCCATCACCGCAAAGATGTTATTAAGTTGCTGACAAAACAAGGTATTGCTTACATATTTCTGCCACCATACTCGCCTCAGCTACAATTCGCAAATACTGTATCATTCTTTATAAGAACCATTATAGATCGGGATGATTGATTACTCAAGTACTCATGCACAACGATATAGATTTAAGTGATTATTTTCGCAACATGAGGCGGTTTATAGAAAAACCTTGGTGAGAAAATAATTTATTTATTGTACATTTCCATTATATTTTTCTGAATATTTTTCTATATATTTTGAATAATTTTTCGCTTTTCAGACAAGGAAGCCGCTAGAAAATACCCTGAAGAGTTTGCCAAAATTATAAAGATGGTGAATATTGTTCCGATCAAGTCTTCAACGCTGACTTAATCGGATTATTTTGGAAAAAATGCGCAATCCTACCTATATAGCAAGTTCCGAAAAATCTGTAAGTGATTTTAAAGCTACCAAAGATCGAGTTACTTTACTGGTTTGCAGCAATGCATCTGTAAATAGAGTGTTGAAACCACTGCTTGTAAATCAATCTTTAAAACCACGAGTAATAAAAGAAAAGATCGAAATAAGCTAGTCGTACATTTAATGGCAAACAAAAATGCTTGGGTAAATATAGTTATTTTCACTAAGTGGTTTGAACAACTGCTTCGTACCTGAGGTAAAAATTTATATGAAAGAGAAAAGTCTTGAATTTAAGATCTTATTAATTCTTGATAATGCACTAGGCCATGAAAAGGTAGAACATCCTAACATACAACTAATTTTTATCCCTCCAAATACAACTAGCTTAATTCAACCATTAAATCAGACGATTATTTCGGCATTCAAAAATATTATTTAAAGTCAATCTTTGATTACATTTGTGATAAGCTAGAAACTGAATCAATAACAGTTACAGATGTTTAGAAAGATTTCAATATTTTAAATTGTATAAATCATGTTGCATTAGCAATTGCTGAAATTAAACCATACACATTAAACGCGTGTTGGAAAGAAGTTTGGCCTGAATGCGTATTTAATAAGGATGTACCAAATCAAATAACCAATCATATCATCAGAAATTATTTCACTGGCCAAAGCAATTGGTAGCGAAGGCTTTGATAAATTTGACAAGAACGATACTGAAGAATTGCTTGAGGACGAAGCCTTGTGTGACAAAGAAATTTTTAAAAAGTTTGGAATTAGATCCTATCGAAGATCCTTTTGAAGACAATGAATCAGAAGAAAAATCAGTCCCACTTAGTGCCAATTTCATTTGCGAAGGCCTTAAACTTGCAAGTAAATTGAAAAATCATTTTCTATTAAATGACAACGATTCAGAGCGTGCCTTAAAATTTACACATGATCTGAAATTTTGTATGTCAGGTTATCGAGAACTATAAAAATTGTATCTAAGCCATAACAGACATTAATTACTGACTATTTTATGCATTAATAATAATAAATGTGGCTTGTTCTCATGTTTTTTTGTTTAATTGCTATTTTTGTATTTATAAAAAGTTGAGACCTTTAAATAACATTCCATAAAAAATATTGTTTTCAAATTTCAATGGGAGACCATTAGATAAAAATTTCCAGAACGGTGGTCCGTATCTATCATTTTGTATATAAATATGTTCTTTTATTCGAGTTTTTTATGTGCGACTTTTTCTGATCCGTATCTACCGCAAATAAAAGAGAATTGATTGTATTGAATATGAATTTTGAAATTCTAACAAACCTTTTTGAAGATCACTAATAAAACATTCAAATGCTTTTACATAATTTGAATAAGTTCTATTAATTTTTACTTTCTCAAATTGAATTAGATTTAAAAGATAATATAAAATATTTACTTGTGCTATTATACTTTTAAATTTTTCTTCGATATCAAAATCAATTTCTTATTCTCTAAATGCAATAAATATATAATTTTGTTTATTTCTTACATTATACAATTTTAAAGTTTGTGTTTTACTTTTTGTAACATTTATCTCTTCACAATACCTTGATAAAAAGCTTGTATTTATAGATGTTCCATTTTCATTAAGTTTAATTCACTAAGAGTATTTAAAGTTAAATCCGGAATAAATAGTTTTAAATTAACTGAGTATTTATTTATTTATTAAGAATAAACTTTTTTGTCTAACAAAACAAACGTATTTTAATTTCAATTATTTAATGATATTAAAAATTTTTTAAAATCGAGAAGGATCTTGAATTTATTAAATCAAGTCCTTTATTATTTAAATTGTGTTGTGGGAATCATCAACTAAGAAGAGGAAAGGATGAGGAGCTATGTGGAAGGCTGGTAGTATCATCGAACATTATTATGACTTTTATTTTATTTAATTAGTGAACATTTTACGACTTTTCTTTATTTTGAATTTGTATTAGTAAATGTTATTTAATATTAATTTTTTTTAATAAATAAAATCATATAGATTAATAATAATGAACAATAGTAGTAAAAACTAGTAATAATTTCTCTCTTCAATACTTTACTATCAATAAATTAATAAA
>JBBMKC010228568.1:0-11691 GCA_037834085.1 Bipalium vagum | reverse complement strand
ATTTTTTGAGTTGAAACCGGATGATTTCTACAAACAAGGTATTGAAAATCTTATTGGACGTTGGGAAGAAGTTATAAGCAACAATGGAGATTACATTACTCATTAATTAATTGTTATTTTTATTGAATATATATATTTGGTTAATTGTTGTTTATTTTTTTTGAAAAACAGCGGGAACTTAGTTGCCAACCTGATATTATTGTCTTTTAAATATAAAATCTAGTAAAAACATTATTATATAAGTTTATAAAAATAATTACATTTATTATTCCAATTTGAAAAATGAAAAGTGGATTTTTCTTTTGGAGAAAATCGGCTAAAATAATAAACTCTTCTCCATACAAAGTATTGAACATTGACAATAAAAAATATGTGCAAAAAGGTGTGCAAAAATCTACTCTTTTATTATTATTTAAAACTGACTTTATTAAATAAATATTCATACTATTCAAATCTGAAAATTTTATTTTTTGGAATATAATTCTGGATTTTTAAGATAACTAATTTTTATGATAAATGAAAATAATATTGGTAAATCACAACTGAAAATAATTAAAATTTTATTGCTATCTTCATTACCATAATTATAATAATTTTTTGTTAATAATTATTTTTCTTTGAATTTATTATTATTATTATTATTATTATTATTATTATTATTATTATTATTATTATTATTATTATTATTATTATTATTACCATGATTTATTATTTTTGAAATCAGGGAAAATATAGATTATAACTGAGAATAACTTTTGTGATTAGGTCTAAAAATAATAATAAAATTGCTTAGATAAAGGATTTATATAGTGTACATTGTGGTTTTAAATCATATAATAAAATATTATTAATAAAAGAATTAGAGACATTTTGAGATCAGATATGTCGATTATGCCTTTGAAAACTATAAGAAACCGCCTCTAACTAAAAATCTATTTATATACCCATCACACAATTTTTCATTATACAATCTAAAACAGTCACTTCTTATTATAATTTGTAAATAATTAAAAATCACCACAAAAGAGCCCTATAGAGCCCAAAAGTAAGAAATAAAACCCTTGATAAATAATTTATTTCTCTTGTGTTGTTATTGAACTATAATTCAAAACGAATAAATTCACAATATGATGAAATTAATTATTATTTCACATGACAATTGCAATAAATATTGATTTTTTGTCACAGATTTATGTGAAATAGAAATCGTTGTTCAATTCTATAAATTTTTGCAGAAAAAATTTGCATTGTTTTATGAATAAAGTTGTTTATGGCCAATTTGATATTAAGATTTTAGCCATATGTAATCTATTTTTTTCATCCTCAAAACACTTTCAGTGAAAATGTAGACCTTATGTTACAGCCCTTGAAGGAAATATTGTTTCGAATTAGGAAAATAATGCACGAAAAAAACCCTCAAGTTCAAATTATTTCTTTTCAATATTATAAAGTGACCAGTTAATATTTCTTCTCAGACTTCTCACTTTTTCTTTGAATGAAAATCTTGAGATATGGATATTTATTTTTAGTTTGTATTTTTCTTCTTTATTTGCATATGTTTTTTACAAAACTGTTTAAGAATTCCAAAGAAATAGCACATAATACTGAACCAAAATAAATGAATGCGTAGATTGAATGTTGTAAAAATGAATAGTTTCTTTTTTATTTGTATAGGTCTTTATCAATATTTATCAATGATATCTGTGTGCAAAAGAATGTTGAATAATAAACTGAGAAAAAAATGAAATACATCTCAAAGGTAACAAAATCCTAATTTAATATATTTTGTGAGATTTTCGATTTTCTTTCATAACTATTTTTAGGTGTTTAGTGAGGGTTTCTTAAATATGCAAGATTGTACTTCAATTTTCTCTCAGAAAATTTCAAGGATTCTAAGAATTTTATGAACGAAACCGATACTGGATGATCATGGCAATTAGATAACAGTAAAGGAGGATATAATTAACGTAAATTAATTACCAATTGTCATCATTTTTGCCTCTCCCAATTTTCGACTCAATAATAATTTCAATAGTTTATATCTTAATGCTGAATAATAAAACTAGATTGCATTTAACATTCCATTTGTTTATTGTTGAATATATTTTTTTTGTATGTTACATGACTCTGAATTTTTTATTGATTAACATAATACATTTACAAAATTCAATCAACAAGCTTTTTTTTTCTTTTTCCCTATATCCGAAGACAACCAACAAGAACGTAAAAAATCTATTATATTTTTTTCGAGCACTTCTGATTAAATTATTGATTACAATTTTCATAAGACAAAAATTTAGATTATATTTTATTTGAAAAAATAAATAATTTTTTTTCCAATTTCTCAATAATCATTACAAAAATCTAAATCGATACGAATAAAGCTTATAATTTAAGCCTTAATCGATTAATCTTCTCGTACTTATAATTGATTCTTGAAAAATTGTTTTGTTAAAAGTTTTTGTTTGAATCAATATATAAAAATCACAAAATGATAATTTTTTCCAGACTAGAAATTCCAGTGAAAAAGGTTACCTTGTTTTTCATATTCAGATTCGGGAAATTTAAAGTCTCCATCTTCAATAGAAAAGTTATTTTTAGTAATGTCAGGATTTTCTTTGTTCTTTTCTTGATTGTCTAATTCTTTGTCCTCAAAAGATTTCAGTTCGAGTAAAAACTTTAAATGTTTGTTTTGTTCCTCCAATTCCACTATTTTCTCTTCACATTTTCTGAGATTCGACATCAAATTTGTGACTTCATCTCTCAACCAGTCACCCTCCTCGTTTAACTTCAAAATATTTGTCGAATTGTTTTTTCGTTCCGCTTCAACAACCTTTAGATATTCCGATAAGACACTGAGTACCTAACCAGAAAATGTTCATTAATTATCTTTTACGAACTATTGAAGTTAAAAATGATTTATTGAACTTCAATTTAAAACTGGATTTTTAAAAATGGGTTGAAAACAAAACTATTTAAGCAGTAAATAATTTTCAAAGAAAAAAACATCTAATCAACAATTATAAAAACTATTTGACAATCAAGTTTAGTATTTGTCAACAATTGTTTATAATAATGGTTTAACTGTGCTACACTAAGAAGCAGCTAATTTAATTAAAATGTTTTTAAAAAAATAAAGCAGATTAGTTCTTAGAGAGTTCTCATTAGTAAAATAACAGTTTAATAAATTAATTGAGAATTATAATGAAAGGTTAACAATAATAATCATAAAAATAATACTAACAGTAATGAATAATAATATTTATTTATTTAATAAAAAACTAAACTAACACGAATAAGTTTTATTTGATATGATAAAGGTAATTTTAAAAAAGACCTGTTACAAGGGTTTTGAAGATAAAAGATTAACATTAGAAAAATGTAACAAAGGGAAATAAGATATATTCCAATGTAAATTTTTTCAGTCTAATTTGATAAACTGAAATTTACTGATTAAGAATTTATTGATTTGATCACGTTAAAAAATCTTAATTATATAATTAGATTGCATTATATCATTAAATAAGGATTAAAGCTCATAAATTATTTTTAAGGACCATGAGTGAAATATAAAATTGTTTAAACAAGTCAATTTCGGTAGTCTTAAATTATGCAGAGATTGTTTTATGAATTGAGATGAAATTGAAATCATTTTTATTATTTAAAAATAAAATCGTTCTTTTGATATTTTCAATTACTCAACTCATTGTTATTAACGTACTTAAAAAAATAAGAAACGTATGTTTTAGTCTTTCAAACTTAAAGTTCTAAGTACTCTTTTGATTTACTTAATTTAAAAGTGATAATTATTATCAATTAATTTTCAAAAATAAAGATAATTCATTTAATCGATTTCAATGAAACATTCCATTACTTGGGCATCCTCAATAGCAAGATTAACTTTATCAGTTGAGTGTTGAATACGGTAAAAATCGTTCCTCATCAAATCGGCTTCATAATCGTTCACTAATTCCAATTCTTGTTGAGATATGCTTAGTATTAATAAATGTTCATCTCTTAATGATTCCAAAACTTTTATCAAAGAACTAATAGATTGACGAGAAGTGTTCATTTTTTGTTAAATATAAACTAAAATGTAGAAAAAAATAATTATTATATAAACATATATACATTTTAAAGAAATTAAAATTTGTAAAGAAATTGAATCAACTAAATTTGACCTAGGTGATTTTAAACAAAGAATTTTAAATTTAAGTATATTTTAATTTAAAATTCAATAACGGAAATATTTTCTATTCAATTATTCTTATTGAAATTATAAATTAATTCTCAAAGGTAATATTATGAATTTTATAGTTTCTTATTAAATTTTTTTATCAATAGGATGAATTTAAATTATTTGA
This sequence comes from Bipalium vagum, assembly GCA_037834085.1. Taxonomy (NCBI): domain Eukaryota; kingdom Metazoa; phylum Platyhelminthes; order Tricladida; family Geoplanidae; genus Bipalium; species Bipalium vagum. The sequence goes on along the minus strand of JBBMKC010228568.1, from coordinate 7,327 downwards.
TTCATTTTTAACCTGTCATTATTACAATATAATTACACATTTAAAATAAATTTCATAATTCATAAATCTATATATAATATTTTTATATTTAAATGAATTATTGACTTAATATTAATATAATAATTTAATATAATACATTATATCATTTTTAAATAAAATTCCTAAAAGGATTTGTAAATGACCATTGTCTTTTTGAATTAAAAATATCATGGATTGGAAAAGTGTATTTGTCATCAATAAAACCAAGTATAATATAAATTATACATTAAATATTGGAAGCATTATATTTACACAAATATCATTAAATGTTATTATGTAATATTTTGAATTATTTAGAATTCAAAAAGAATATTTCATGTAACAAAGCCGTTAATAATCATCATCCGATATAATACATATACTCTTTATAGTTTCTGGAAGACTAGACTTGCATCTCAATACATCTGATCTTAATTTTCCAACAATTGATAATGGCCTGACTAAAATACCTTTATAATGTGTATTTTCTATGGATAAACAAATATCACAATTATTTTGTCTTGCTAAGGATATAAACCTTCTACTAATTATGAAGCTTTTCAAAATATTTTGACAGTAATTCTTATCTTGGCATATTAGAAAAGTATATATACATAATTTGTTCACCATATCTTCTACAAACCCGAGATACCGTTGAATATTCGAAAGATCTATTGGATGGCAATCATTGCGTAAAACAAATTTATGAGAAAAATAATTAAATATATTGACATTATCATTAACACCATCCAATTGTTTGTTTACAATAATATCGTTATACATATCATTTTTTCTGACTATAGGAATTTGACTTGATTTCATGCCATTCTTATCTTTTTTATAAGCTAATATATTCTTTTCCTTTGGATCAGAGGTATCTTTAATATCTAACTTTCCAATATTAATAATTGGTTGGCACGGTCTAGAATATATCCTAAAATTATCTCCAAAACCTTCAGGATACTCAGTTTGATTTAAACAATTACCCATAAAAATACGTTATGCAAATTATATATTTAAGAGTATTGATTTCTAACAAAAATAAAACGTTATTTTTAATTAATATAATTTAACATGTAGATTTTTATGGTGAACTAATTAATTAATATAATACTTATTTTCTGTAGTATTGTAAAATGTAATTGAATTTTGAAGATCACTTAAATTCTATTTCCTAGATTTTGAAGATTAAAAATTGATAAATTTTATCTGTACTCAGATCAAGAAATTATGAAGTTAAACAAGTTAAAATTTTAATTAATTCTTATTTTCTCATAAATGAATCAAAATATGTAATTAAACTAATTATTATTAAAAATATTAAACTGAAAGTTAAACTTTAAAGTTTCATAAATGATATCATAATTTATTTAATTGTCAAATAATTAAAATTCAAAGATATATTTATTAATTAAATTATTGTAAGTTTGTCCATTAAATATAATTTATGGTTTTAATAAAAATATTAACAATAAATTAAAATTAGAGTTTTGGCAAAGAAAACGAACCATATTTATACAATGATTTTAAATGAAAAATAATTTTTCAATATTATTCTTTTGTCAAATTTTTACCATAACAATAGCAGATTTAAATTTGGCTTATAGAAAAGTGAATTTCTCTTCAAACCAATGGTATATTTTGAAAAGCTTATCATGACTTAGACTCGTTAGAAACTTCATTAGATTACGATTATATATAAATGTTTGAAACATATTTATAAAGAAAATCAATTGGTATTAAAAAGTTTTCGGTGTTTATAATACTATCATTATTATTGGGTTTATTTATAAAGGTTGATGTATATTTTTAATAATGAAAATTTCTGAGTTAGAATTTTTTCTGATTATTAATGTACAATAATTATCCATACATAAGACCTTAACCTTTTAAAGAAATATCTTTATATTTACGTTAAATCTTTATACAATTATTCTTCAAGCGTTTTGTTTGTGTAAATAAAAGTAGGAGATTTTAATTTATATAGCTTTACAAGATTTTCATAGGATTTCTAAATCTATTTCGAATTGATTATTTGAATGAGTCAAAAACAAAAGAATACTCTACAGACTTCCGAAATCTCTGTTTTACATTGAGAAAAGAAAAATTTTGTCTAAATCAGACATTCGTAACATTTTTTTGTGATAGCAGCGTAAATATAAATAAACTGGGAGAGGAAGACCAAGACTAACAGCAATCAAAAAATATAGAATAATTCAAAGAATTTTTAAAAAAATCGGAGAATAACAGCTGATAAAGTAAGCATAGAAATTAAAAAATCAATTTCCCTGTCAACTATGAGAAATCGTTTTTCGGAGATAGGGTTTCATGGGAGGATGGCATGAAAAAAACCATTTTTTTATTATTAATTCTATTACTTGAGTCAAAAACTTCTGAACTATTCAATCGACTGGAATAAAGTACTTTGGTCTGACGAATGTAAAATTAACGTTTTTTGATCGGATAGAAGGGTTTATGTTTGGCGAAAACCGGGAGAAGAAATAAAATTACGATGCCTTAGTCCGATGGTGAAGTTTAGTAATGAATCGGTTTTGGTCTGGAGATGTTTTTCAATTTGCGGATTTTGAAATTAGTCTTTATCGATGGAATAATGTATAAACAAGATTATTTTAAAATTTTGAAAGATATTTGTTGGAATGTTCACATCTCCTGGGTCTTCACACTTCCTTCAAACTCCAATATGACAGAGACCCGAAAGGTCCGGCCAAAATTATTACGCATTGAATTCACAAATAAATAAATGTGATGCAATAGAATGGTCAATCACCTGATATGAACTCAATTGAAAATTTATGGGCTGTATTGAAGAGAAAACTGGAGAGGAGGCAAATTACTGGGAAAACCGTGGTGAAAAGATGTATCGTGGAGGAATGGCAGAAAATTACTCCAGATTTTTGTAATAACGTGGTTCTTTTTCTGAATAAGCGCTGTGATATGATCATTAAAAATAAGAGTTGGCCAATTAATTATTAGGAACAAAATTTTATTACTAATTATTTGTCTGTTTAACTTAAATATATTCGTACGGATGCTTTTAGTGTTACTTATTTTAAAAATTTTCAAATAATTATTCTTATATTTGTAAAAAAACTACTTTCATTCCCTTGTTGTTTTTTTAAATATGCAGTGTTGGATATATTATACATAGAAACAATAGCCTTATAAAGATATTCTAAGAAATTTTTCTTTAAATATTATTTTATTATTTGCAATATAATCATACGGATAATTATTGGAGTAAGTTTATATACATGGTTTGTAGAACATTAGTAACTAAAGCCAATACACACATCTTAATTTTAATTTCATGTAGAATAGTGTTGGGATACAACTTTTAAGTAAAGGTGTGTGTTTTTTATTTAGTTGTTCGTAGGAATAATCATATTACTTTAGGTATTTATTAAAGGTTCCTTAAGTTTTTAGATGAAATATAATTGAAATAAGTTTAATTATGTAGTTTAATTGTACTTCAAAAATGAACTAATCAGGTCAAAATGGGAAGATATTACACGAGAATTCATCAATGACCTTATTTGCAATAGACCTACTCGTTGGAAGGAGGTTATCAAATTGCGCGGTGGATCTATAAAATTCTGAACATATTTTTAATATATTGTATTGGTAAAATAAATTCCATAACATGCAAAAAAGCCTTTTCTGCTTATTTCTAAAATTCTTTGTTTTATAGCAGTTTAAATACTAAATTGTTGAAAATTTGAAGATTGAACTTTTTTATGGACCGTTGTAGATAAGTAGGAATGAAAAATCTAAAAATTTTGAAAGGTAATGTAACAGTTGGCTTAGATTTACAAAGAACTTTAAAATCTCATGAAACAAAGAAAAACTGCTTAAATATTACAATGAACCTCCTACAGATAAAAGAGAAGTCATAGACACAGAGCTTCAGAAAATGAAAACAGTCTCAGAAACTTAAAGTCTTTAATAAAGACTTTATTTAAGATTATATTTTGAGTGCTGACTTAAGATTTAAACCGGGGGGGAAAGACTATAAAATAATCCTAACAGTATTCAATTTATACACAAGATATATATAAAAAAATCTATAGTAGATACTTTTAATGAGATATTTAGAGACTATCAAAGAAAACCGGAGAAACGTTTGATTGATAAAGGTACAGAATTTTATAATAAGACATTTGAACAATTTTTGTGATGAAAATGAAATTTAAATTTAGTCAGCAAAGAACGAAGGTAAAACTGTTTTTATCGAAAGATTTAAAAAACTGTAAAAAACATGATGTTTAAGAATAATTCTTTTATTTGATATTCAAAATCAAATAACATCGTTTGAAGAAGAAAAAATAAAGCATTATCTAAATGAAATAGAAATTTTACAATATAATTATAGAGATGGACCAAAACATTTAAAAGAAATAAAAAACAAACTTGAATTAAGAAATGAAAAGTTTAACAATCATTTTTATTATTTCTTTAATGATTCAAAATATGGCAAATTAAATAAAAAGATATAAATAATAAATATTTCAAAATAGTTCAAAATGTAATCATAGAAATAACAAAAGAATATGAAGACATTCGTATATTTATAAATAATATGAAGATAAAATTAAAATCTTTTCTTGCAGCTCATGATTATAAAAACATATATGAAAAAATAAAACCTATTGTTTTTTGGTATTCTTATTAAAATTTTTTAGTGAGAAATAGTATATATTCTGAAATCAGGGAAATCAATTCAACCAATTTTAAGTATTTTGAAAGAGACAAAATTATTATCTTATTTTCCTACAAGAATATAATAAAATAAAGATAGAAGGTGGAGAATGCTAATATATAAAGAAGAATAAAAGAGAATGTCAAAGAATAAAGCAAAGAAATATAGTGAAAATGAATCAATTAATTTTAAAAAGATTATGATTAAAAATTTCTTTATCATATTTCTTTATAAAATATTTTACTTTAATTTCTTGAAAAATATATTTCCAAATTTAAACTTTATTATATGATAAATTCTTTTGAGCAGTTAAAGGTCTTAAAATTTTCCAATTATAACAAAATTATTAATGTATTTAATCATTTTAAATAAATTTTGAAAATGGTAAAACATGATCTATGTCAATATTTTCCTATGATTTTTCCAATTCATTTCCGCTGAAATTAAAACTAATTAATTAAAAAATCAAAATACAGCATCAAAATATTTAATTTTTTTCTTTTTTAATTATAATAGATAACCATAATATGACGGGAAAATATTAAAGAATTAATTCATTTTGAAAAGAAAATACAAAATGTATTTCAAGATGAAATATATGTAGATAACATTATATAAAATTAAAACTAATTTTGCGTTTTGTGGACATAATCGATCACTTTCGGTTACAATACAAAATTAATAAATAAAATATTAAAAGATTTTCTAAAGTACTCACTTTAGTTTGTAAGATTTTGATGTAAGTTATTTGAAAGTTAAATAAAAAATTATCTTATAATTTGATAAATAATTATTAATTTAAAACTTTTTAATTAATGTTTATTAATTTGAATTTTTATTTTAATTTCTTAATTCAACATTTTATTCTAAGAACCAAAGCTTTTTTTTAGAAAAACCCATGCAAGTTGAGAAAATTTTTAAAATTAATTTCTTTTAAAATAATAACAAATGAATTTAAATATTAATTCTTAGATATAAGCAAAATTTATTTATACCACTAAACAAAAATTACCAAGTGAATTATTAATGTTTCAATGAATTAATCATAGAAAAACAGTTTGTTTCGAAAGTCTTATTTTATATTTCTAATATTAATCAAAAATTAAGCCTTCCTAAATCAGACTGAAAATCCATTCAACATTTTCTTATAATTATTATATATTTCCAAAAGTATGGCATGAGCCTTAGTCTGGGATTCTTAAGTTCTATAAATTATTTTAAAAATCTAAGAGAAATATTCTAAATATATTCAATTTATTACTTAAATTTATTTTTAAGTTAATCTGAAGATTTTTGGTATTGAAAGTAAATAAAAGAAATATTAATTCTATATATCATATATCATGAAAAGTCTTTTTTATTACACACAAATTTAATAATTCAAGATTTGTATGCACTAAAATTATTTTGAAATTACTAAATTTCTTAGATATTAAAGAAAATAAAATACAACTTAAATACGAAAATAACACTAGTCGAAATCGATTTATTAATACATTTTAACAAAATTGAAAATTATAAAGAAATTTAGAATAATTATTAATTAATAATTAAAAATTTAATTACTTATTAAATTAAAGAACTTAAATATATTTAATAACAAAATTATTTATAATTATGGAATATTTTAGTAACATACATTTTTAAAATGATAGTTTCAAATTTGAAATGAAATGAAATTTGTTTCGAGAGCCATAATTGTAATTAAAATATTTAAAAATATAAATATATATTTTAGTTACAAATTTCAAAATTTTATTATTCTTCAAAGATAATTATTATAATTACATTTAGTGTTAATTCATTTTTTAATTAAATTCTTATTGAAGTTTCAGTTTTCTACCAATATTATTGCAAAGACGCCCATAAAAATAATTAATACATAAGAATCTGTTATCAGTTTGCAAGTCAAGGTTTTCCTTTAAAGTATTTTAGAATTTTTAGAAATATTTTGTCAATATTTTATATGGAGTTAACTTGCATTTATAAAGTTCACGTGATTTTTATAATAATAAAATTCGTAAATAACTATTTCTACTTGATTTATGTATCTTTATTTTATCTTAATTTAATTTATCTTTTGTTTTTTAGCCTTTGTCATTCATGTATAAATTATATACGAAATAAAATGATAAATTATTTTGATTTTTTAAAAATTATTTGTTAAAAATCAATTTTTGATCCTCTTATTTGTTACTTGTCCAGAAGGAAATTAATTTTTCAAAAAGAAAATGAAATTGAAATGAAACTTATTTTAATCTTAACTAATTAAAAATAATCATTTTTAGGTTAATAATAAATATAGTTTTTATATTTAAAAATTATTCATTTATTATTTAATGTAAAAAATGTTAAACAGAGTTGAGAAATTTTTTGTTCATATTATCTAACTCGACATAAAATTTTAAAAGGTAAAATTGATTTTGAGATAATGGAAATTTACACTATCAATATACCAGGTTGAGTCAAAAGTCATTAGCGTTTTTATTCAATATATTCAATTACAAGAATAACAAAAAAAAAAATCACAATCATTCCTCAAAGTACAATCCATCATTTTCAGTTACTTGGAGCCACCTTTGAGTCAATTGT
>JBBMKC010228557.1:0-11691 GCA_037834085.1 Bipalium vagum | reverse complement strand
CAATGTACGGAATTAAATGTTCAAATAAAAGAGGTGTTCAGCTAACAAAGGTGTTCATTTATGCAGGTTTCACTGTAATGTCATAATTACCATTTCGAAGTGGCATTTGTTACTTCACTAACATTTATTGTTGTGTGTGTAAGAAAAGTAAAGTTTGTTGTGTTATTGTATGAATTATTACACATCGGGTTACTGTTGAACTTAACGGAGATAAATGAGGGAGTCGGATAACATAGGTTGGTTAATATAGACTTTAACAAAATTATGCTATGTAATTCTATTATTGTAGAAAAAAAGGAAGTACCTTTACTTTCCTTTTACAAATAAAATAAAATAGTTTTTAATTTTATACAAATAAAATTGTAAAGGTTTTCATAATAAAAGAGTTAACAAAATATTATAAAATGTTAATTTTGTTTTGCAGAGTTGTGAGTCTTCACATATTTGAAAAAAAGCATAATTTTATCAATGTTAAACAAATTTATTTTTGTATGCTTCTTTTATTTATTATTTCCAAACTATTTATATATAAAATCTTTGATCATTATAAAATAATTAAAACACAATTGAAAATAGTATTGTCTAATCCAGACAATAGAAAACCACCCAGGCATTCAGTGATCACATTTTCTTTTCATCTCAATAATTTTTTACATTATTATTAGTTCAATTGTCTGTAAATATTGTCTGAAAATTAAATATTGAACTCTCACCTTCAAAAAAACGTTACAAACGTTCAGTAGACCTTTCAAAATAAAAATATTGGATGTCTAGAAAATTTGTGCGTTTTTTATTATAAAAATGAAATAGGTTGAAATTCCGTATATCTGGTCAAAGTCAGCTTTACGGAATTTGTTTAAATATTCATTGATCCAATTATTTAATTTTGGTGGAAAACTAAAATTTTAATATTAAAATTTGTCAACAAATCTCGTGCCAAATATATTAATGAGGAAACTAAGTGGGATTATCAAACTAAACTCTATTATATTTCAGTGGTTCTGTTCCTTATAAAAATTTTTGTTTAACTTGTTAATTTTTATTTTATGGGTCTTTGAGCTTTAGTGGATTTTTTATTTAATTATTTTTAATTAATTTTGTTTTACTTATTTTGAATAACTCTTATACAATAAATTATTTTCCTTTTCATTCTAATTGAAAAAGAATAGTCTCTTATTATTTATTCTTTACGGAAATTTAAAAAGGGATTTCACCAAAAACAGGGACGGATATCTTTCGTAGTTTTTTTCATAGAGCACAGAAAACTGATGATTACAGTTTCGTATGTAATTTCTTCACAAACAAAAGAATCAATTCAATTTTCGAATGGACCTCATCGAGAAGGATGTCATTTCTGCTGAATTCTTTCATGATAACCGACGATTGATTCAAATTATCTATGCAAACATTTGAGAATCACTTAATCCTTTAAATCTGGTTTCAATCGTACATGATAATCATCTGACAGCCATCGTTAGGTTCGATCTTCAATTCCCCATTGGCCAATTGTGTAGCCCAACCGATATCAAGTACAAAAACGATGGGGAATTGATCGGATAATGATGTACTGGTTGTGCTAATATTGATAAACGAACTTTGATAAGTGGAGGATTATAACACTATAATTATTTATCAACGAATCAAACTCGACTTTTTTCGTATTTGAACCCTTCAACTGGATTATGTTTCGATTCGTTATCTAAGTTATTGAAGTTCTAAAAGATCATTGAAACAACAGTTATTAATTAAAATAGTTTATTTTGTCCACCAATTTCTCTAGGATTAGTTCTGCTTCTTCTGTATTGCTTAGTTCGATCAACGCAGCTGTCTAACCATGTTTTTGTGGGGCTGACATTTTTCATCAAATTCAGATGATTATTATTAGTTAATTTAAAACTTATTGGATACATAATATAATGACATAAAATTAAATATTATTTATTAATTAATTGTTTTAATCGATTATTATTTTTTATTTCGATACTGAAAAGCACTACTTTTTGATATATTATAATTCTTCTTACTAAATTAAATAAAAAGTACAATAAAAGATTTGAAGATTTTCTTATTAAAGTATTTATTTTACATTATTAAAAAATAATTATTTGTTTGTTTGTTTAATTATCAGCCATTTTCCCTTTATTTTAATTATTTTTCGCCCGTATAATCTGCCGTCTAAATAATCTATATTCTGACAAAAAAATAATGCATTATTAGACTTGACTTTGATTATTAATCCGTCAGCCATTATATCTTTCAGATATGAAGCATTAGGAGTTTCTATAATATGTTATCATTTATAATTGATGTAAATTTATGAGTGATTCTAAATTTTATTTACAGAATTTCTCAAATTATATTGCGAAAGACAACATTTAATTGCAATTTGTTTTAATTTGAAAATTAATTTTTTAAACAGACACTAAAATAAAGAAAACATATTCAATAAATTTAAACAAATTTTTTTCCACAAATTAAATACCGATATTTCGTGAATTTATTTTCCATTCTTTTTCATTTTCCATTGACAAAATAAATGATTTTTGTTAGTAATATTTTAAGTACAATATGATCGGTCTTATTGATTGTATTTCCCATATTACATAATCGTGAATATAAATGAATTTGGAATGTTAAATTAATATTTTTTTATTTCAAATATCTTTGTATCCTTAAATCAGAACAACAGCAATCTTTAATACAGGATAGGCAAAAGTCCTTGGATTTTGTAATTAAAAATTTTAAGGTGAACAATAACCAGTAATAATAAAGGGAAATAGTAACCACATAAAAAATGCCTGAAATTTTATTTAAACAAATTCATTTTCATAAATTCCTCCATTTTTTTTATACAGGCTTGAAGGCGTCTAGAGAACTGGTCCTCGCGGCGTTCAGTGTTTCTTCGTCCCAGGCTTTAGTCAGATCACGTTTAAATGACATCATAGAATTATGGGACATAGAACAGGCTTTCGCCTGAGGAATTCTCCATATCGCATAGTCCAGAGGGTTGAGATCTGGTGAGTACAGTGACCATTCCTGCAAGGTGAGAAAACTTGAGAAATTGTCCTTGCGAAAATATTGGATGATCTTGGCTCGATAAGCGGGTGCAGAATCTTGTTGGAAAATTCAGTCATCGTTCAGGTATTTTTGTTTGAACCAAGGCATCACTACAGATTCTAAAGTATTGGAAGTATAATTTTTGGTATTGATTTTGATCCCATTTTCGACGAAAATCAGCTTGTATTAAAAAAGGGAAATTTAAATATAAAAATGAAATTATTTTTTTTCAACGAAATATCTTGAGTAATTAAATAACATCAAAGAAAGGAGTTATTCAGCAATGGTTCTCATTACAGTCACTAAAATGCCCCATCTTTACATGTGATAAAAATTATTAAAAATATTGAATGTTTTTCTAAATTGTATATGGATTACAGAGGCTGCAGCCCTCATTCTCGTTTTTCATTTATTAAAATTTTTTTTTTAAACAAGAGATAATTAATAGCTGTAGGTTTTAATTTTTAAGTCATACTCATGCTTACATAACCTATAATCAGGTTCTTTGTTGAAAGATGAATGTGTTATATACACTGATGAGAAGATCTGAAGATAAAGAAGGAGAAGAAAATCTGAAACTTGAAAATAGCATAGAAAATAACTGTTCAATTATCCGCTCTTCAGACAGATATCTCTAATATTTTTAGTTTCCTTTGATTTCCTTCACCAAACCTAAGGACACAACTAAAGTCTACAGAACCCAATCATGTTGTACTGATTCTCTTCTTGAATTTATATAGATAATGGGCTGGATGTTAATTTGATTCAGGCTTTATCTCAAACTGCTTTAATTCGGATCAGTTTTTATAAAGATGCATTGAGACTAGACTCATTTAATCCATGAGGACTTCATTAATTCTAATAGTGACCAGTTTGAGACATGATTTTTTATTTGCTGAACTGATCTGTAGAAATCAATTCGCATGATACTCTCAAAAAAAATAAAAAGAACATTAATTAGTTGAACATTTTTATTAAAATTAATGTTATATTATTAAGGAAAAATATAATTCTTTTTTTCTCGTTGAAATAAGATTCTCTTATTTAAAAAATATTTTATATTTTTTGGGATGTTGAAATAATAAATAAATTATTGTTGGGAGGAATTAGGGATTCGTTAGGTTACTTGTTAAAGCCCTCAAACCGTTGTATCATGAAGAAAACCAGAAAGCATTTGATGATCTTAAGAACAGTGCCAATAATTGGACGTAGATTAAAATGATTCTTCGTTCTTTAATTAAAAAGGATATAAAAATAGATCTTAGACATCGCTATTGATGGTGAGACATTATATTCTTCTTTGATATCATTTTATCTATTACTTGTTAGATAAGATTACTCCATATTTATTGTTTAAACAATAAAAGTTACTATTAAAAGCTGCATAATCACGTAATGTATTAGAAGTCTTTCACACATTATCATATTTAAATACGTATATACAGAAATAATTCACCCTTTGTCAGGATTCTCAAAACACCTAAGTGAACAGAATCATTAGATAAAAAAACCACCATGAATTTTTTAACCTTAAGAAGCATAAGGACGGAGGTTCGAATTTTGTTCCACAAAATGCCTAAGCCAGATTTAAAAATTTTTCATAAATAAAAATGATAGAATAAATAAGTACAGGAATTTGCAAAATATATTCGGGAATCGAAAATTTTAATGCAACTAAGGGATAATTTAGCAGTTGGAAAAATCGAGAAAATGTCGCGTACAAGCACATGGTTGGTGACGAGAAAAGTGCTGATTTTCGTTCGACCGATGTTTGGAAAAACAACGAATGGCGAAAAATTATTTCTGTATTTGCACCTAAGGATATTTACAATGCAGCTGAAACGGCATTCTATTTTCGTGCACTATCTGAACACACATGTTTATTTAAAAATAAAAGTGATAAAGGATTGAAAATCTTCAAAGACCGATTGAAAATTCTTTGTTGTGCCAATATTGAAGGAGAAAGGAGAGATTTATTAGTAACACAGGTGACAATAACTTATATTTACAGTGTACGGATTAAATGTTCAAATAAAAGAGGTATTCAGCTAACAAAGGTGTTCATTTATGCAGGTTTCATTGTAATTGGAAAAAGTAAAAATCGTCGGTGTTTAAAGATGTTCAACGTTTGCCTGTTAATTATACTTCTAGTCAAAATGCATGGATGACTAGTATGATTTTTAAAAATTGGTTGGTTAAATGGGATCTTCGGGTAAAACAGAAAATTGTCTTAGTAATAATAATTGAATCAATATGTCATTAAAGAATATCAAAATTATTTACGTACCTTTGAATACTACATCGTTAATTCAACCGTTAATTCATCGTTAATACATGCACAAAATATGACTAAATCTGATAGTCCAGATTCATTAAATAGAAATGAAATTACCAAAGAATTTCCCATTCTTGATGCATTGCACTTGGTAGCAATGTCCTAGAAGCATATCGCTAAGAACTCAATCAGAAACTGCTTCAAGAAGAGAGGATTTTTAAAACTACCTTCTGAATTTCAAGAATCTTATGATCTTGATACCTATATACTTGGATCAAATACCAAATGGTATGTATAAAGAGGAATTTGATAATTGGTTAAATATTAATAATTATGTCCAAACAGCAGCACAATGACAACATCAGACATTTTTAAATTTGTTATAGATGCCAATACATCACTAAACATTGAAGATAAAATTGAAGAGATAAATTGAGGAAGACATTTTAGAAATTCAACCAACCGATTCTCAAATGCAAGAAGCTTTAAAAATTCTTCGCTATTGTATTCAACATCGACCGAAATTTTTTAGGAAAATTATGAATATGAGTAATTCATTAGGGAAATATTGGACGCAAAACAAACGTGAAAAAACACAAAATATTTTTTATAGGAAAGGTAATAAATTTTAAATAAAATATTGTTTGTTATGTCAATAGATTATTATGACAGAATTAATAAACATAGATAGATATGGTAATGTTTTATATCCTTCGGTTAATGTTATCAAAAGTAGTAGGTCCCAATGTGATCAGATTAAGAGGATTCTACTGTATTTAACTTATCCAATCGTTTACATTATTTGTTTAAATCAATTGTTTCTTTCATTGAGAAAAACTCTCAAAAGATAATACCAAGAAAATCTAACAAAAAATAAATAGACTATTTATTTTATGATTCTGGAATTGATTATTTCATACTGTTACATGAAACTACTTAGACTTATCAATATAATAGGTTACCAATAATTTTTAAATTTTCTTTTAAAAATATGATATAGACAATATCATATAGGTTTTTGAAAATTTGTAATATTTTTATTACCATTTTTATTTATCAAATTTTAGAGCTAAAAATGGTAATAAAATCGATAAATTTTAAATCTTAATGATATCTATTGTGAAAAATAAAGAATGTCTATTATTATTGATTTTAGAGAATCAGTAAATTTAAAAATGAGAATAACTTTTAATAAAATAATAAATTCATAATTATTGCAATAAAAAGTCAGTAATATTTCAGTAATATATCTATCCTAAAATTAAAAATTTTTTATGTTAGCATATATTATTATTTATATGTAATATCATCTCCAAAGGTAAAGAAATTTGTTTAAATTACATTTTAATTTGACTTGACAACATTAATTGTAAAATGGAAAAAATTGAATATTTATGGATCACAAAATTATTTATCCATTATAATCCACAACTGAAACCTATACAAAGATGACCAAAATATTAAAAGAGAATGCTTCATTTTTCTCAACAGTTAACAGATATACTTTGTGGTTTTGACTAGGTTATACATTGATTAAAGAGGATTCGCGCTGTTGATGCCTGAAAACTTCGAAAACACCAGAAATCATTCAAGAAATCCATGATATTGTGTTGGATGATCGATGGATAAAGGTGATACAAATAGTTTCTGTCACAAAAATTTCAGTTGAACAAGTTTGGTATATTTTGCATGACGATTTAGAGATGAAAAAGCTTTGCGTAAGATGAATGATGTATCTGTTAACAAACGATAAAAAATGCATTGATATATAATTTTCTCAATCATGTCTGTGTCGATTATATGCGCCATTTAATTAATATGGATGACACCTGGATCATTAAAAAGTTGAAAATTGTATTCTGATGCTTTTTCAAATATATAAAACCAGTATTAAAATAGAACTACAATGAGCGAATAGTGCACTAAATAAATACTGTAATAAATTGTTACTAATTATTTTTGGAGTCAGAGAAACAGGTTATTTAAGAAAATTCAACATTTTTTGATCCCGTCGTAATTTTGTGGAGCATCCCACAATAAACATTTTTAAATGTTATTTTATTAAATATGGAAAAACTTTACTGATCCATAAGTGTCATGGTTTTAATAAATATTTTGATATTATTTTTATTTTGATGTGTAAAGCTTTGTGGCTGATCACCAGAAAACTATATTTTAATTAATTAATTTATTGTTATTATTATTATTAATCAGAAAAACAATAAATAAGGAAATTATACAAAAAATAATAATAGATATTAATAATTACTAAAATTAGAAAATAATACAAATAAAATTATACAGGCTACTAAAAATAAAATTATATAAATTTCTAAAAATAGAAATTATAATAAAAATTTTTATATATAAACACAAGAAAAACAGTACAAAGACGCACAATAAATCTCACCAAAGGTTAGCTAAGTCAGGCAGAAGGAAATAGAACAGCAAGATAGTCATCGTAGAAAGGTCAAATACCAGGCCGAATCATCAATGCAATTATTCAGAGTTGAAAGAGCAGAAGAATCATCACTTTCAACAAGGTCTCAACTCGTTGAAATTAACAATAGGTAATTCTTGTGTCAATTCGTACTATTATTAATATCAGTATTATTATTTGAACGATTCATACTCTGTGAGTACAGAAGTACTGAATCTTAATTTTCATTTAAATAAATAATCAATCACAGTTGCGCAATCTTAACCGATTGACGTAACTTTTAATTAATTTGTTCCTTGAAAATAAATACTCGGTGCTTCACCGCTAGCTGGTAAACTTTCTGAGGGCTTTAACACACTAGGCTAAGCATGTGTTTAAAGATTCTGTTGGTCAGCACAAATCCAATTAACCTTGTAAAATACAAAAATTGTATCATAATTTTCAATAAAGATTTTGCTATTACAATTTGTGTCCATTTATATTTTTCTCGTGATCAATTTGTTTTTATTTGTGACAGTGAATAGTAGTAGTGTTCCAATCGTTCATCCTTAAATCCTTCTGATAGCATAGACTTTGTTAAGTAACCTAAAAGTCCTAGTTCAGTTCTTGTAAAATTATCCAACCTTTTAGGAACTTCACAATTTCAAAATCACTCAAAGATCACAAGTACACAAGAAAGGAATTTATGTTGATAAGAAAACAGATAATAAAGCTTATATAAATACGTTGTCAGTAAATGCTTAACATATTATCAGAAAGAGTACTTCAGCCATAATTATCTTCGGAAGAAGAAAATTGTGTCATTAAGAAAAATAAACAATACATATGAAAAGTAATAATGTGAAAACAGAAGTGTTCAATACAGGAGGAAACTTCATACGATCAATAAATACTGATTTACAAATTTAGATTGCGGTAATTATGTAAAATCATACTATATTAAAAAAAGTTTGCTCCGATAAACATAAAATCATAACTAATAACAATAAATAATAAATACAAAATAAAAATGTAACTTTAAAATTTATGCTTCGATTAATAATGAAAAGGTAACATTTTTTAATTTTGAAAATTTTTTTCAAAAATTGATAAAATTTTTAAGTGCACATTATATAACTTATTAATAAAAGTAAATTATATTTTAAAATTTAAATATTATAATAATTAAATAAAATGTTAAAAAATATTTTATTAAACTTATTTATTAAATTTTAAAAGTTATTTTTAAAATTTGGTAATTTTTAAAAATATTTTATTTTTTAAATTTTTGGATAATAATTGTAATTATTTAATTTGAAGTCTTATAAATTAAAATATTAATGTTGAATTTTTTGATTATCACAAATAATTTATTGGATTTCTACAGCTGAACCTATTTAGGGTTAAAAGAGGCTTTTTTATCATTAACCTATTGTAGCTCTGTTCAGAAAAATCTCTTTTAAAATAACTTTGTTTGTGAAATACATTATACAAAATGATTTATTTGGACTTTCAGATGGACAGTTGTGGGAAGGAAAATAATTGAGATATCGGAATTAATTGCATTAGGTTTTTCCTTTCTGGAAGAATATATTGAAATTGGCTTTTGTCAAAAGTGAAGCAAAATTCCAAAAGATTTATTTTTTGATTTAATAAAATTTCTGAATTCTCAGTTGAAAAATTCAATATAATCCTCAAAATGGATTTTTTTAATACTAATGATAATCCATTAGAGATAATTAAAAAATATTTTTAATTTAATAGTGGAAATAAATATAATTTTTTAATAACTTTTATAATTTCATTGAAAAATTAACTTGTTTTTTATTTCAATTATACTTTTTTTCTATTGAAAACATAAAGATTAATAAAATTTAAATTATTATTTATTATTTAAATTATTATTTATTATTTAAATTATTATTTATTATTTAAATTATTATTTATTATTCAAATTATTATTTATTATTTAAATTATTATTTATTATTTAAATTATTATTTATTATTCAAATTATTATTTAAATTATTATTTGTTATTTAAATTATTATTTATTATTTAATTATTTACATTAATTATTATTTAATTTAAACTATAATTATTGTAACATAAACTCCGGTGATATTTTAATATTCATTTATAAATAAAAAACACAACTTATAAACACCATTTATCCCAAGATAATAATAACAGATTAGTCAGTGACATAATCTTCGTCATTGGTAACAACTAATTCCCGTCTGTCTACTAGTTTGTCGAAGTCACGACTCCAGAAATCTTTGGGTTTAGTCTCAAAGAAGTTATTTAGCTACTTTTAAAAGTCCTCCTCATTTTCAAATGTAAGGCCCACCATTTGGCTGGACATTGAGCAGAAATAATGAAAATTCGTTGGATCTAGGTATAAGTCATGGAGGTTATTGGATTTATTGAAATCTATTTTTATGTTTGATTGCAAATATAATAAATATTGGTCATAAAAATATAAATATAAAATGTTAAATTCAAAAGTGAATTTAAATGAAAAGAATAACTTCAGTAAACAGGATAGGTAAGAATATCTGTGTAAATGACATTAGTGGAAATAAATTTCCTACGAAATTTTTTTGTTAAAATTTAATATATCAATATTTAAACTAATTTGAAAATTTATTAAAAATAATATTGGGTTGTTCGGAAAGTCACTTCGCTTTTTTATACCTATCTTTAAATCTTAATTTAAAACACCTAAGTAATTTTAAAGGTTGGGATATTCAAATTGCCTGGTAGATGGCAGAAGGTCTTGGAACAAAAAGGACAATAGATCATTGATTAAAATATTTATTACTAGTTTAACTTTTACTCTCAATTTTTACTAAAAATTGCAAAGTGACTTTCGGAACAACCCAATATATCAGATATAATGAAATGGTAGTTGAGAAAATCGCATATTTTCAAATGAAATGTAAATTATGTTTCTTATTGAAAAAGTTTTTCCAATGACAATTAAAAAGGGTAAATGACATACTTCAACAAAAACCTAATAGCCATTTTGACAAAACTGATGTTAAGTCAAATGAATAATCCCTTCTGTAAACAGTCTTTCAATAGTCTTTATTAAAACATATGGATTATTAAATTGGAATTGAACTTTGAAAACTGTGAATATTTGAAAACAAAATTTCACTTAAAAATTATTACACTATGTTACTGTTTATTAATAACTAAAGTTTATTACAACAAATTTGAGGTAACCTTATTTTAATTTATATCATTCATTAAAGTTTGGTATGAGAAACATTTTTGGTATATTTCCATATTTAAATCTTTAAATTAAACATTTTATACCATTAAAGTAACTTTACTAACAATTATGTATATCATTTAGAAGTTTTATATAAATCCAATTTTTGCAATGCTTACATTTTATTTTATATCCCTGAAGAAAAGTATTTATTCCATTATCAATAAATCTTTTCTCCTGAAATGGTGTTAATGAGATTTTTCCAAGTTGACATCAATCAATATTATATTTATCAATTTTCTTACCCGTATTTACTTTTTAAAATATTTTTTTTGTATTCAAACTTTTTCATAATTCTCAATTTCAATATTTTTATTTTCTTTTAAAACCTTAATCTGTTAAAGATTTAATTTCTTTCATTATATATATATATATATATATATATACATGTACACGTGACATTGATTTTATAAAAATTTACTTGAATAAATGTATCATTTATGTCTTTCAGCGTTAAATTTAAAAATAAATGAGAATCATATTACAAAAATTACCATCACAGTAGCGCAATTCTTGTTAACCATAACAACTGGGACTTCGTTTGGATTATTACAGAACCAGCGATTGTTTCTTCGATTCACAAACTGCTCCTGAGAAAATTTTTTTTCATCAGAAAAGAAAAGCAATTGATTGAGTGTCCAGGGATTCTTTAACCGTCTCA
>JBBMKC010228546.1:0-11691 GCA_037834085.1 Bipalium vagum | reverse complement strand
TTGTGGATACTTTAGGGTGATACTATTCCTTGCTTTCTTGATGTGTCTCTTGGTCATGATAATAAGTCCATGTTTAATCAACGATAATGATTTGATCTCCTTTATTCGTCGGTTATAACGGATTAAATCAATGACAAGTGCAGAATTGGAATCGCTCATACTGGTGGGCGATCTTCCGATTATATGGTTGTGTGTACACACACTGTAATTAATTTTCACCGCGTTGTTTTAACTAGATTTAAACAAAAACTGCATAACGTACCGCTTTTTATTTTTTCTGCGTATTTCATTAAATTGATACATTTAAACAAAAGTACCAATGCTTTTCTAAAATCATAATTCTTAATATTTATAAGTAAAAAGGTTCTATTTATAAACAATAATATTTGTTGGTGTGTTTGCGAACAGGCCAAACTTTTTGAACAGTTTCATATTTTTAAAAAGTTACTTTCAATCCATAGGCCTGGTGATATGTGATTAGCACCGAAATTTTGTATCTGAGTGGAGAGTATTGGATAATATTTGTAAGTGGTATTAATCATAATCTCCCGCATCCTAGCCAAAGCTTTCGAGAAAAATGACAAAAACGTGGTTTCCAGGAACACTTTGACTTTATCCGAGTATACCAAAGTATTATTATTATTGTGATCATAATGCCATATAATAAGTATCATAAACCGAAATCAACTTTCAAGAGCACCATTTTGTTGGTTTTGCACAAAAGCACAACACTGAGAATATATTTTAAGGGCTGCAGAAAGGGCCCGGGAACCCCTAATAAAATAATAATATCAATAAGAAAAGTAATTATTAATTTTAATTGAAACCACTTAAAATTTAGTCAAAAAAAAGATACATTTCTCCATAATCTACCCAGAGCCGTAGAGAAAACTGAGTAGAAAGAATTTCGGTTTTAATTTTGTTAAAAAGTTTTTTCTAAGAAATTATTTTATCAGAGGAAATTGGTATAATTAAAGTTCAATTAAAGACCAAATTAACGTCAGAAGGCATTCATGTAATTATTGTAAGGTAGCTTCACCTTAGAAGGCATTTTTTCAATTAGTTATTTATCTTCTCATCGTGCGACTGGATTTCCTAATTTTCCACACTAGAGGACAATTTCTTGGAGAACCGTAGGAGCTCAGCTAATAGTTCAAGGACCTAAAAAGAACTCACATTGATAAAATTAACGCTTCTTTCCTTGCTTTTTTTTCTAAAGTAATTTTTTAACATTTTGAGGATCATTAAAAATTTCTTTTGTGATTTCTAACAATAATTAACAATTAAGGTGTGATTATTTATTTAACAATTTGGGAGTTGATAAAATTTTTATTGATTGTGATTATTGACAATTCGATAATTGATATCATTATTCTGCGTATGTCTCTATTGTATTGCGATATAAATGCTCGATATTGCTTTATTGATCTTTGTTGTTTACACCAATCATTAATGTACGGAGTCAGGTTGATTGTGAATCATCAGTTAATTAACAATTTGATTGTCATAAATTTTTTCTACGAGAAGTTCTGTGCAAATATTTTAACAAATCCCTTCATTATTTATTGATTTGAATACTTTTCCCGCATCTTGTGTACTTTTGAAATCTCTTAAACCAAAATATCTGTTTCTCCTTCATGATAGGTTGTTGTACCGAATTTTTTACCTTGTCTTGCCAGTGTCCTTAAAGATATATACTTCTCTAAAAATACTTTTCTATTCTCCCTGTATTTTTCAGTTGTGCTCCCATATGTCAATATACATCCTCAATTTTTCTCCAGCTGATGTCTGAACCTAGAAGCAACTCACGAAACTCTTTTCGTCATCCGTCCTTGAAAGTGCTTTTATGATCGATGTTCTCATTTAGCGTAGGTCACAAAATATTGAACATTTAAAACTGTCATGGACATTAGCAAAGGAAGTGCCAAATGATTTGCAGTGCATGCCAAGGTCAATATCCTTGATCTTTATTTTACAAAACCCGAGATATTGAACTGGTGAATATTGTAAATCACTGAAGAATTCTCCAGACTTTATTTTATCTTTTCGCGATAATACTTTGACCCTTTTGGGAACGTTGTTCACCATTTATATTTTTTATTTACAGTTTGAAATATTAATTTTTTTTGGAAGTTTAATTCGGGAGTTAGACGACAGTGATACATATAAAAAAATACAAAGCTCATTAGGAACCACCAACGTTCCCAAGTGTCAGAAGACACAATCATCAGTGTCTTTTTGTTTGTCTCTATGTATAAAGTAACGAAAACCAGTGAGCATTTGTTGAAAATAAGCACCAAGCGACCCCCAGAAGTAACGAGGTGGTACCAGTGCACTCCACTACTCCATGTGGTCACTGGATAGACTCTTACCCAAAAGAAGTGTTATCACTCAAGCCTGGAAAGAAATCTTAGAAAGCTGGAACAATTCTAAATATAAATAATTATTAATATAAAAAATCATACACAAGTCTATAGGAACCAATGGAACTTAGGTCCTTAATAAGTCGTGATGGCTTGACAACATTTCAGAGAGGTTTATGATCAAAAACAGCTAGATTATTTTTCATGGAGAGAAGTTCGATGTGGCAACCTATGCACAAATGAGTTTTTATCAGAATCATTGACATGCTTCATGGAAAATGGATTGAATGACTGAAGGAGAACAAGGGTGATCTGTGCAATATTCTTTCTGTTGTGCTCTTGGTTGATCAGAAGATTTGGTTGACAAAGCATCAAATGCACAGAAATCAGTTGATTGTGGAGAGGAGTAGACCTCTGAACAGGGGAGACCTAGAAAGGGACAATGTTAACATTATCTGAGTACGTTCAGGTGGAATCACAAGTTAAGAAACAGCGGATTTCATATCAAATTTCAAATTAATATTTTGTTTATATGTGTCAAATGGAAGAGGGATTTTCAAACTTGATTATTAATTCAAAAGTAAAGATATTTTTTCGTCGTTCTCCAGGAATGGTTGAACAACAAATCAGAAGATGCACATTGTATGAATGCAAGCAAAATCACAGAGGATCCAAAGCAAGTCTAAATGTGAACGAACAATACAGATATGGTTCCAGAGGTTTCGAGGGTGGGACCTGAGTCACGTTTTAAAAAAACCGCAGAAAGTCGGTTTCTTTCCTAAATAAAGTCCAATTGAATTCAGCTGTTGAAGAAGTCACTCAGAAAACTGTGAGACAACACACTCAAGAACATCATGTTTCCAAATCAATTATTTCCACTAATCTCAAAGTGTTGGAAAAGGTTAAAATACCTGCTACGTCGGTTCCTCAAGGCTTAACTTATATATATAATTATTTAAATATGTTGTGTGACAAATATAGGTACAAATTTTGCGTAAGTTTATTTCTTCCGTAGTCTAAGAGTTAAAAAGGCAAGTGAAGACTATTGATAATTTCAGACATTGTGTGATATTTTCGTAGTACGACTAGTCAACGTTTCAACCTCACATCTTATTCAATTTTGAAGGGTTCATGAGGTATCAAGCACAGCCAGGTTAGACCCTAAAGGATTCATTAATATAAATATTAACAATAAATATTTTTAAAAGCACTGAAATACAAAAAGGTTTTCCCCACCTGTTTCTGAAGACTTGTGGCCATTGATTCTTGCTTTGTTGCAGAACATTTTGTCACTGAGTAAAGGAGGAAGTCTATGATCAAGATTAGTCAAAAGGTGAACGGGATCTTGCCAGAGGCTGGATTGCAAATATACATTGCTAGAATCACCCATACGAGTGAACAATGCGGGATCAGAAGTGTTGTCTCTGTCCATGATCAAGTCATCATTGTTGAGGATTATATGAGAATCACTGTAGTCAAAAGGATCTGAGATATTTTCTCTTCCTTAACAGTAATGAAATTGAAAAACTGCTAATTATCAGGCACAATTATTTCGAGGAGGATAACAGGCAATCATGGATCTAATTTTTATATGTCCCACCCATCACTATTTTGACATTTTCTTTTGTTACAATCAAAGTAGATGTAATAATTTACAAATCAAATCAAAGTTAATCTAAAATTTAATGAGCCAACTTAACAATCAAGAATTTTAGCCCTAAAAAGAAATATTGACTTATTCAAATCTAAACTAAACTCTAAAATTATAAATCAAATTATTTTGAGATAACCTTGAAATAACCAGTTTAAACAAACTTCGACATACACCGAAGTTGATCTTAATTTAAAATAGACAAAAATCTTTATTTGCGGTGGTCTTAGGCAAATATGATAAATGGTCATTGAGTTAAGAACCACTGATCTAAGGTGATACTATCAAATGAAAAGTAAACATCTTTGTCCTTCAACTGTATACTTTTTCGGATAAGCAGTCACTCATTTGGAAAATTTACCAAAAACTGGTTCAGGATTTATTACTTGTCAAGAAACCAATATTACTATTTATTTTTAACATCAAGACGTTTAAGGTATACTGCAAATTGGAATATCCAAACAAATTATCAAACCCGA
The DNA here is from genome assembly GCA_037834085.1 of Bipalium vagum. Taxonomy (NCBI): domain Eukaryota; kingdom Metazoa; phylum Platyhelminthes; order Tricladida; family Geoplanidae; genus Bipalium; species Bipalium vagum. The sequence continues at coordinate 7,198 of JBBMKC010228546.1, read as the reverse complement.
AACTCGTTTAATATTCAAAGGTAACTGTTTAATTTCTGATTTCATTTAAAAGGAAACTTTTATTAATTTTAACAATAATATTTATTTTAATCAATTTGCACTTCATATTACTAAATAAATTCTTGTCTCACCAAGGCTCTTTCTATAAACTGCCTCATATAGCGAAAATAATCACTTAAATCGATATCATCATGCATGAGTACTTGGGTAATCAATTCTTATAAATCGCCCCGATCTATAATGGTTCTCTTAAAGGATAATATCTATAATTTAAAGCTGCTGAAAACTCGTCGATCGGGTTTAGTTGAGGCGAGTATGGTAGCAGAAATCTGTAAGCAATATCTCGTTGTGTCATCAACTTAATAACATCTTTGTGGTGATGGAACCTACAATTGTTCATCACCAATACATCCCCAGGATTTCGTTCAAAATGATTACATAGCTTGTCATTAATAAAGTCCATAAAACTGTCGCCATCGAAAAATCCGCCTTTGATTTCGAAGCATAATATGTCTGTAAATTTGATTTAATAAATAAACAGATGACAAAACATTGAAACCTTTCATTTTAATAGCAACCATGCAGCTGATATTTTGTCCTCTTCTACCTCGCACCAATTTGAAGGTTTTTGTATTCCGTGACTAAAAGCCATAACATCTGGTTTAGTGTAAGTTGACTCCTGTTTCATATAAGAAAACCAGCTTACAGTTTTCAATGTACACAATGTCTTTCGCATAGACCTGTCTAGCCTCAATGTTTTTACTATTATTTCTCTCTTTTGGAACTCTGACTAATCTCTTTCTGGTATAATTCATGTCACGTAAAATTCTTGAGGCAGTACTTTGGCTGACTAAAATGCGCTCAAATTCAGATCGAAACAATAGAATATTTTTTCCATACATTTCTGAATAATTTTCTAAAAAATTTGAATAGGATTATATATATTTTTGCATGGAATTTTTTGAATATTTTTCTATATATTTCTGCATTAACCTGTATTAATAACATTGATCTACATTTACTTTGATCACGGTTTGTTTTATTAAATTAACTTAATCCATTTATCAATTTATTTAATCCATATAAATCTTTACAAATAATAGCTATATTGTGGTTTTCTAAACTTATTTGTAAAATTAATAGTCAGGTAACCATTAGTAACAAGCTCATTGAAAGAAAGGGGGGCTGAAATAAATTTCAACCTAGAACTTATTTGCATTATGATTTTTAATTTAAAAATTCCAAAGATCTGATTATGCTTCCTGCTAAATTAACGCACTCCCTTTACGGTTGTCCTGAGTTTTGAGCATTTAATCCTTGAGCATTTATTTTTGTTTTACAATAAAAAGATTAAAAACAATTTCAGAGGAGAAGAGAATCAAAAAATAAACGAAAGAAAAAGTAGATATCACAAACCAAGATTTTGGACGTTTGAATGCTCCCTTGCAAATAGACTCGAGTTTGTTTCTGTGGAAAAATTATTGCTGGCACGTTGTGGATCCACGAACAGTGGCAGACCGTTTAAAGGATGATGCCCACTGACTCCCGAATGTGATGACGGTAAGGGTCGACGAAGTTGATATTTCTGGTTGGACTCCATAGATTCGTTAGCAGTTCTAGTGGTCATGATATTTGTGTTTGGGTTCATAGAGAGATTCTTGTTCTTCTTGTTATTCACCTGATCAAATGACTGTTGAATAGTAGAAGATGCAGATTTAGATTTGTTGTCGTCGCCTGAATAACAAAATCAAGTTTCCACTTAAATGAGAAGATAAGACTGCTCCTCAAATAAAAATGACTTGAGAAAGGAAAAGAGGAGGAAAGGAAAGAAGAGACGGTGAAAGGGAGAAAGTCTGAAAGAACTAGGGGAAAAAGTAAAAGAAATCTAAGAGAAAAAAATAATCATGAAACGTGGGTAGAAATAAGTATCATCGTACCCAATAACATTTCTGACAAGAGGCTGTCTATTTCGGCCAGTCCGGTCATCTTCATGAATTCGACTTTCTTTACCATCAATTGCGTGACGAAGCTCAAATCTGGCAGAATCAAGAGCAGCTCACCAAATCGACCTGGCTTGTGGTACAGCTTCTCGTTCATGTTGTTCATGAGATTCGTCTGAACTTCATATCGGCACTGGTGGATGTATTCTTGGGCCGACTTACTGACTCCTGGGTATAAAAAACCAGGGTGAATCCATATTTTAGTATTAAAATCATCAGCAATTTCTCACATTTAGACTTGTGAAGACCCGAACAACGTTCCCACCAAAAATCATTGATGGAACTCATTTGAGGAGTTCATTAATAAGCTTTTAAAACATTGAGAAAAATGTCAAGTTAGCACTTTTTCCTTAAAATTACAACAGACTTTACTAACCCCCAGCTTAACCAGTAAACTTTTATACAAGTCCGGTCTCAACTTGCACCCATCAGTCTTTGAAGAGTTACTTAACAGTTTTAAAACGAAGTGAACGATAACTACGACTATTTCAAGTCTCATCCTAACCGAGGTCAAGTATTGATCTCTTGGATTAAAATTTTAAAAACCAAAATAAACACTTCGGCTTGTTTAAGGTAAATCTTTCTCTTTCTTTAAAGACTATTAACGTCTATAAGAATAAGAAATCATTAGTAACCATACTTGGATCAAAAAATACGATGGCTTTCAGACAGGTAAACTCTGTTTCGTCGAGCTGAAGCTCGCGTAACGGAGCCAACAGATCGTCTAGGATGCGACTGGCGACTTCTGCAAAGTTTCTGTTATTCGAGTGACGACTGATCAGTAAGTTGTTTCCCAACAGGAGAACGTCATCCTCATCCAACTGGAACGTGCGGCGAATCACTCCGAGAATGAGAATTTCTCCGGCGTGCGCCTTCAGCAACGCCATCTGATAGGAAAATCATTAAAACAAGTCAAGAAAATTTTCCCGCCCATCTGCCAGCACCTGATCGATCAGATCAAGAGTCGAGAAACAAGGCAACGTTTTGGCCCAATTCACAAGTAAGAACAATTGACTTCTCATGGACTCTACGACGTCGGCTATGTCGGCATATCGATGCAAGTACTGTTGAGAGGTCTGTGGTATTTGGTTGGCAATCTGCAATTCAAATTCATGAAAATTGTCTAAACGAAACGTTATCCGTTACTCTTCGTTCAGCTTGTATTAATTGAGAAATCGATAGAACAGTATTACGGGAAATGTCCTCCAGGACCGACCGACGGGAACTGATTCTGTCCCGTTCATGTTGCACGGCTAAGAATAGGAAAAAGTGAAAATAATTCCAAAAACATACACTTTTTCAAAGTAAATTCATTTTTATCGTATAGGGTGGACAAGAGATTAATTGTCCATGTTTACATAAAGACATTTAACTTCAATTTAACTGTACTTTCAATAAAAAAAATCATTGTTTACATAATAATTTAAGTTGCTCAACTGGTCGAAGAGGTCACTAAGGAAGCCACTTCAACCCACCAAATATCGTCCTTATAGATTCGGAATTCGAAATGATTTCCAGTCTCATGGACAACTCCTGCCAGCACTTTTCGAATACTTAACTTGCTCGACCGCTCCATGACTGATCTTAAAATCGATGGCAATCTCCAATGGTGCCGATATAATGGTTTCAGCTTCTGTGTGCGGTGTCCTGTTTTTATGCTGGCTCGCAATCTTCGAATTTCCACTCTGAGCTTTTACTGTTATAGAACAGAACAGTTCCACTTGTTTATTGTTTTTTTTTATATTTGAACGATGTTTCTCAAAGTATTCTTTCATTAACTAAAGTGAAAGAGTCAGTGAAAGTCCAGAGCTAAGGGTTACGCAGTAGTAAAAACGAAACATTTTAATAAGGTACCAAATTCTTTATATATTTGTAATTAGAGTGTTTATTTAGTCTTTTAAGGCTGGATTTCGTGTGACAACGAAATCATTTAATCGAATTTTCAAATGACAACCGATTTAGTTTTGAGAGGTATATCATAAGGTACTTCGAACTACCAATAAATTTTTAAAGAGTTATTTACCCGCTCTCTTCATTCCAGCATGAATACACTTTTTCAGTCTGCAGTACCGACACTGGTTCCTTTTGTCTTTGTCTATTCTGCAGTTCTTGTTATATTGACAAAGGTAGTTGCTCTTTTTGCGCACTGATCTACGGAAAAACCCTTTGCAACCATCGCAAGAAGACGTTCCGTAGTGTTTTCCTATTATCATCATCATTAATATGGAAACATATCATGGTTCATTCACTCCTTTACCTGTGGCCTTATCACCGCATATCAGGCAAAATTGGCTGGAGTCGACTCCTTCACACATAGGACCACTATCGGAACCCATTTCACGAAATGATGGTGCTAAAAATACATTCGTAGTCAATAAAGAAATTATATTCGGAAGCTCATTGAGCATTAAAGGTCAATTTTCGGAAAACCTTGATTTGTACACATCGCTGACCTTGATCAAAACCAGACAGCAAACAAAGTTCAGAAATATGATGTCCATACTTACTATCTGTGAGTCGAGACTTCAAATCTCGCATCATAAGTAACGCAGAATTACGCAAAACTTTCAGTTGCGGAAACTGATGTAAAAAACTAGGCAAAACTAAGTGAGCGTACCTTTGCTTTCCAAGCAATATTGAAAGGAAGATCCATTGTCTGTGGCGATGGACAAGGAGGGTTTGTTGGAAATCCGACATGGATATGCAGCACCCTGATTCCGGTGATGAAAAGTCGTCATGTAAAAAGGCTCTGAACGTTAATTTTGTGGAGACCCGCTGACCACGTATGAGAGACAATGAACACTTATCAATAAGTCGTTGAAGTGATTGAATGGCACAATGAGTGCCTGATTCGACTAAGCCGATTAGGTATCAGTAAACTTAACGAATTGTCATGTGAATGTCGGTGCACGGCAGCACTTGCGTGATCCCTGTGTTATTGGCCTTATCTCTCAATGATCGCAATTATAACGACTTTGACCAATACAAAGACTCTGTCACAGACTCTTGAACCCATCCAACCAGCCTTGTGTGCGTGTGTGTCTGCCAAGCATGAGAAACGAATATTGTGACTGCATAGCCATTGTGTGTGCTTCTGAGAGTGCTTGTGTGTGATTGTGTGTGTGTGTTTGTGTGATTCGAATCTTCATGACCGTTGATGTCTGAGATTTGTTATTGTCTGTTTTTCTGTTTATTATTCATTTTTATTTTTAAATAAATAATATTATTATTTTGTGCAATAATAATAATCCATGATAAAATATTAACTATTTATTTACTGTACCAACCCGAGACCGGTTTAAAGCCATTGAGCAAAACAGGTTAACAAAAATTCAAATTTCCTGCCTTTTTCATTATTAAATAAATAAAATCAATTTCAAATCAGTGTGCTATCGATTTTGCACATTAATTAAAACTAATTTAATTATTAATAATATTATTAATTTTGTTTAGAAATCAATAAGATATTCTCAAATATAGATCTCATTGCCCAGTGCCATAGCTATTGGGTGAAGCGTCACCGTGTTCCAGTACTGCCAAAATGGCATTCTTAATTTGGCAAAATGCTGCGAGGGCTACTTAAACCTGTCGTGGTTAATGATCTGTCGAGAGTCTTTGTTTAAGAGAGCCAAGTAAACATTAGATAACTCCAACCTCTCGCTCCATTTTACTGAGACACATCACCATGACAATAATGATACACAATAACAATGGACATAATAATAGAATATTGTCCTAATAATTCGCAACATACCCTTCTGACAGCACCATATTCACAGTAATGCCTTCTTCCCATGAACATTTGCTCTCGGAATCGATGATGACGGTTGACGAACACAACGTCACTTTTCGAGTATAATATTATAAAAAAAATAATTATTATCCATTTTGAAAGACCTACGAAAAATAGTGGAAAATAAAATCAATAAATTTGTTAAGTTCTTAAAAGTCCTTAGGGTTTTCACACAATTCGACAACTTACAACAAAAACGGATTTAATTATCCCAAAGACTGATGCAAGCGAAAGAAGAAGAAAATTTTAAAATATTAAAATCAATATTTTAAGTAAAACAAAATCAAAATTTAATCCATATTAAATTTGAGCATTGAATTAAAAAAATCAATTACTCTGAATCGACTTTCGATTTTCATGGATCGATATAAAATGATTGATTGAGAAAACCTTTCGCTATCAGAATATTGTTTATTAAATCTTCTTTTGCAATGCACTGAAGGATTACCTGGGCGGAGAGAGATTAGCGAGAAAAATTTATAATAAGAGAAAAAAGCTCCTCGCGGTCCTAATCTCGGGGGCTGTCAGTAAAAAATTTATCTACAAGTTTGTTCGAAAACCGGTTGGTGGAGAAACGTTACGAAACTTTATTTCAAAGGTAAGGGAATGTGCCTTTACAAAACTGGTTTCATTATTTCCTCCCGTCACAGGTGATCAGCTCGTTTATGAGAAATGTTCTGACAAGACCCTGTGGGTAAAAGGAGGCTTGAGGTTTGACTAAATGCCCTTCTAAAATCGATATTCTCATTTCCAGAAATAAGTGAGATACGATAGAAAATTGAAATCCTGGAGGGACTTCTTATTCCACTTTCCTCTCACAGCTGAATGCAGTGCTTCTAATTTCTGCCCGGGAAGAAATTCTCATCGCTTTTACAGCTTAGGCTTTTCAGCAATTTTATTGTTAGGCGCACGTAGGCCTTTCTTAGAACCCAGTTACTCTACTTCATTAATAATAATAATAATAATAATCATCATCATAATAATAGTAATATCGCATATGAAGGCAAATGGGTGTAAATCCCTATTCTTTGCAATCCATACCTGCCTTCCATGTACACATGTATACCACCTTAAATGAATTTACCTCACGCCGAGCAGAAACAACACCTCCACAGCCTAACATTAACGACAATAGAGCTCTGCCGTAAATGGAACAAGGGTTTTTCATTCGAAATCCTATTGTTATCCAGATTTTCTGAGAAGAGATTTTGTTAATTGTGGAATTCTAATTATAGGACTCCTTTGCACTTTTAAAATTGAGAATTTTTGCAAAATATTTTCTGACGTAATATAAAGAATAATATTCTTAGAAATAATAATAAGATATCATTAATAATAATGAAAATAATAATAATAACAATAACAATAATAATAATAATAATAATAATAATAATAATAATAATAA